>APFE030631206.1:0-13813 GCA_000404065.3 Pinus taeda | reverse complement strand
AGATTTTTGACCTAAGGAGGATCAACACAGCCCTAAATGGGAGACAATGCACTTCAGAGAACTGTCCTCAAGCCAAGGGTACTCTGCAGTGCTCCGTGTCCTGACCAAGCCTGCACTGGTGCCAGAGAGGCCATTCTAGGGGCTTTCAAGCATAATTTTTACCCAAAAAACACTTCAAAAAGGTTGAAACAAGATCAATGGAAGTAAGTAAAGTGTACTAGGGTGTACTAGGATGAAGGTAAACTACCCGGAATGATGATCGTTCCCCAGTGGAGTTGCCAATTTGTTATGTGGAATTTTTCATCTCGGATAAATACAATTTCCCTAGGTGGGTAGCTACACCTAGAACAATAGATTTAAAGCACTTAACCATTTTCTATAGAAGATAAATAAGACAAGGGACCTACTTTTTATCTTTATCTTTCCCTTTGTCTCCTTTATATGGCTCCCGTCGCTCCTTCTCGAACTTAATCCGCTTGACAAGTACCTGCAATCATAAACATAGGACAAAAACCAATCAAAGCAAGAGATCTATCTACTATAAGAAGAGATTGTATGGCTTAAAAAAGGCTCCAAGGTAGTGGTATCTAAAATTTGACAAGTTTATGTCTGAACAAGGTTATACTAGATGTCACTCTGATCATTGTGTTTATCTGAAAAAGCAAAATGATGGCAGTTATATTATATTGTTATTGTATGTAGATGACATGCTTGTTATAGGGTCTAACATGGAGGAAATAAATGTGCTCAAAAGAAAATTGGCAAATTCATTTGCAATGAAGGATTTGGGAGCTACAAAACAAATCCTTGGTATGAGAATCACTAGAGACAGGAAAAATCGCAAATTAACATTGTCTCAGAATCAATACATACAAAAGGTGTTGAAAAGATTTAATATGCACAATGCAAAACCAATTAGTACACCTTTTGCTAGCCATTTCAAACTTAGTAAGGAAATGTGCCCAAAGACCCAAGAGGACATGGATTATATGTCTAAAGTGTCCATATGCAATCAACAGTTGCAAGCTAAATGTATGCAATGGTCGCACAAGCATGATATTGCACATGCAGTGGAAGTTGTAAGCACGTACATGAACAAATCCAGGAAAGGAACATTGGATGGCAGTGAAATGGATTCTCAGATATTTGAAAGGTACCACAGATCAAGCATTATGCCTTGGTGGTTCAAACATTTCTCTACAGGGATATGTTGATGCAGATATGGCAAGTGACAAAGATAAGAGGAGGAGCACTACAGGATATGTATTTACTGTTGGTGGAACAACTATCAGTTGGGTTTCAAAAATCCAAAGTGTTGTTGCACCTTCAACAACAAAAGTAGAGTATGTTGCTACTACAGAGGCTAGTAAAGAAATGATTTGGTTACAAAGGTTTATGGGCGAATTGGGTAAGGATCATGATATGGGCACATTATACAGTGATAGCCAAAGTGCCATTCATCTTGCAAAGAACTCAGCATTTCATTCCAGGACTAAACACATACAGGTAAAGTACCATTTCATACGATCAGTGTTGGAAGATGGAGAGTTGAAGCTGGAAAAGATACACACTAGCCAAAATCCTGCATATATACTAACAAAAGTTGTAACCAGGGAGAAAATGAGAATATGCTCAGTTTCAATTAGTCTTCAAGGATGACGATGAAGATGAGAAACAACGAGGTCTAAAGAGAAGTCATTGTCTAGCAAATGAAGCAGTGATGGAGTTGCTACAATCATTCTCCAAGTGGGAGGTTGTTGGATGTTTAGCATGATTGTTCAGAGGTCTTTGTTTCAGCTGGATGTATACCCCAGGAAGTCTGTACACCCCTCCACGCGGGGGGGACTTTTCCCCCCCGTGGGGGTCCGGGGGGGCCGAGGGCTAGCGGTCCCCCGATGGGGGCTCGGGGGTAGCGCCCTTGAAGCTAAAAACAGATGTAAAATTGCCTTGTAAAAGTATAGTAATTTCTAGTCAATCTGGGTCGTTCATTAGGCGAATGATCTGACGGTAAAACTTATGTTTAGTTTAGGGTTTTTTTTTTTTTTTTCCCTAGAAGGCAACCCCTCTCTTTGTATGAGGGCATTGTATTGAGTCTGTGTAATATATGTGTATTCTTTGAGCGAGAAGCAGAGAGGTGAGACTATGAGAGAAAACAAAGGATATTACAGCGGATCTGCTGTAGGTTGTGTCTCTTCATTTTGTTGGATAATAGAAAGGAAGGATTGGCTGTTCGAGGTGGACATAGCCCAAACTAGTTGAACCACGTATATCTGTGTCTCTCTTGTTTTATGCGTTTTCTGTGTTTATATTTCTGCAATATTTTATGTGTTCCATTGCTCTGTAATGTATTATTTTCTAACATCTGATGATTGACAAAATCCAACAAAAAATGAAGAATTTACCTCATATTCTAAAGGTGAATGCAGGATCATAGTTTGAATCGAGGGGATGGGAAATGATTGGGAAATGGGATGCAATAAATATTCTACACCAATATGGTACTCTTCCTCCTTTATCTCCTCTCCACTGATACTTGGACTTTGTGCTTCCACACTATCTCTTCCATCATGGTAACCTTATTCTTTATCTTAGGTTGAGGGACATTTGCATGTCATAATTCTCCCCTCTTGGTGCATGAACTCCTCCTCTACACCAGTCTCTTCATTCTCTCCTTATTTATCTTCCTTGCAACTTGGATCTTCCTTATTCTACACACTATGATCCTGTGTGACATACCTCTTTTTGGGTCTTTTTTTAGAGATATGCTCTATTGCAATTCTTTTTCCTTTGTATGAATAATAGACATATCTCATACCACTATGCAGGGTCCCAACTGTGTTTCTCACCTTACTTCCTCTTAGTGATGATGTGCGGGTCTCCATTTCCTCTGTAACGAGTGCACCACTTACACTCTTATGCCGCTTGGGAGATGTTTTCCGCCTTTGCAAATCCTTTTCTTGAACTGAATCAATTGCATCTCTTATCACTTGTCTCTTTTTCAACATCCTTCCTTATATTTTCTTTGAATTTTCATCTCTTCTACAATGTATAAATCTCTTTCTTTGCCTCTCTTTGCATCCCTTATTCGGCTAGGCCATCCTTTGATTAATTCCTTGGTCGCCCACTTTGCACAAAGATTTATCTACTCATTGCATCGAACTCCAACAACATCACTTCTTTGTCACAGAGCAAAATCTTATCCATGTGGGAAAAAATTTCAAATACCAACCTCATGGTCCCCAGAGGAAATATCTCTTAGCTACACTGAACGGCTAAATGGATTTTGTTGATTTTCTTAGTGCAATTAGGGTTAGCACAATATTTGTAAAATATTGATAATTACCTTTGATGTAGATATTATTTTACTTTTATTCCAATATATAATTCAATAATTCTATTTAGAAATTCAACCATAAATAATAATAAAATAATAAATATCACAATGGATAGGAGAATACAATATTTACCCTCGAAAAACCCACCAAGAGGAAAAAACCAACAACCCTTTCATAGAAAGATTCTTTTGTTTAACTAGAGACACACCTAGACCTACGGTCAAACCTAGTCTTCCCCTCCAAGTCAAGCTTCCCAATCCGATTCAACAATTCACTTTACTGATGTGCCCAAAATTTTGTTCTTTTGTGTTAGCTTCAGAAATTTTACTTTTTGTGACTTCTTCAGAAACTTAGTTTTCTATCGCTTCTTCAAAAACCCAACTTTCTGTGGCTTCTAAGACTTCTTTAGAAACTCAAATTTCTATTCCTTCTTCAAAAAGTTGGATTTCTGTGACAAAAACTACCCAAAAAATACATGCACTAGAAAAATAGAGAAACTATCCACATGTGGGAGCTAATGGGGAGAGAGAGATGAATTATGTCCTTCTTTTCTTCCTTGTCCTTCACTTTCTTGCCCAGAAACTGTCTTGTGTGAGAGAATACGAATTCCCAAGTGGAGGAGGTTGAATGGCCTTAATATAATGATCTATGTATGCTTAATGGGTGTGAATTTTGGCCAAGGTTGAATTTACTTGGATGGAAGTTGACTTGTCACTTTTGGAGCCAAAATTTACATTTCAAAACTTCAAATTTTCATCTTTCAAAAGTTGCAATGGGGCTTTGACTCAAAATAAATTTTCCTTTGAATCGATCATTTATAAATATTATTTACAATGATAGATATAATTACATCAAGTGACCAAATGTACATTATGAATACTGACCATAGTTACAAATTCAACACTCCCTCTTAACTAGGGAGGTATTCACAATCATTGTCATAGGTATTCTCAAGTTGACAAATTTCTCTATAGAAACATGATATCTATCATCAACAACACCATCATCTATTATCAGCATCTTCTAGAGGGCATATCTGGGGCATTACCAAACCCATGGAAATGTCATCATCATATCAAGACTCACTTGTCCAAAGTGATTGGTAGTCTAATCCTATGGCCTCTTCCTAGGCCAAAATTCTTGAGACCCTCAAATAGAAAGGACTCAATCACCCTTCATGGTGAGAACTCTAGGACAAGTACTCACTCAACCCCTCCTTAGTTGGTGATTAGGTCTAAATGCTAAAAGGGCCTCACTCCACCCTACTTGGTGTGTGATCAGGGTCCATGATCTCACTCAACCCTTTCAGTGTGTGATTAGGGTCCATATTGTTGGGCTATGTTATATTATTTCGATGACTAGCCCACGTAGTTAACCGGGGGTTAGAGGGGGGGGTGGATCCCCACCTTCGTTGCTCCGATTGCGTAGCGAGGGGGTCACAGGGGGTTTAAGGGGTGCAGGTAACCCCCCTCTATGGGGTCCGGGGAAGCACCCAAGAAAATTTTGTTTTTTGGGCCTTATATTAGGTTGGGCGGACCTACCTATGGTTTTGCGCATGTTTTTCGCACATGGTTTTTGACGAGATGGTTTTTGGTCCATGGTTTTGGACACGATAGTTTTCAGTCCATGGTATTGGATGCTTCAGAATGTATAAATATGTATTGTAACATTGAAAGGAACATAATGACAAATCAAGCTGGTAGTCCTAGTTTTGGGATCCAGGGGAAAAATCTCTGTGTCTATGTGTTTTATGTGTTATGCTATTGCATTGTTTATTTTCAATGTTTTAGAATTCATATGCAAGTAATTTCTGTATGGGGTTAAAACTTACATTTGGTATTAGAGCTATTTTGGCTTCAAGGGGACACTTTTTTTTCTGGGGGGTTTCACTTGGGCCTATGGTAGACCCTGTTCAGTGGGAGATCTGGGAGATTGATTCTGGTGGTGAAAGAAGATGGTGAGAAGTGGAAAGATCAAGATTGAGAAATTTAATGGTCAGAGTTTTGAATTGTGGAAACTCAAGATGGAGAATCTGTTGGTGGATATAGATTAGTGGATCACGGTAGATCTGGGTACTAAACCAACGAGAGTGTTCGATGAAGAATGGAAGAAGTTGGATCGGAAGGTAAAGAGCACAATATGATTGTGTGTTTCAGATTCAATATTGTTGAATGTATCAGGGGAAGCTACGATGAAGGCTTTGTGGGACAAGTTAGGGACTTTGTACCAATCTAAGTCTCTAGTGAATAAACTGTTCTCGTAGAGAAAGCTGTATAACCTGACGATGAAAGATGGAGACTTGGTGTCAGAGAATCTGAACACATTTAATACTATGGTAAGTCAATTATTATCTGTTGATTTTAAAATTTCAGATGAAGATAAGTGCATCAGTTTTTTGTGTTCTCTACCAGATCCGTGGGATAGTCTAGTTATTTCAATAGGTAGAAATACAACTGCCTTGCAGTTTGATGAAATAGTCTCATCCTTGCTGACGAAGGAGATGAGACAGAAAAATATGGAGAGACAGAATGGTGATGCCTTGTCTATACGAGGATGGTCCCAGAACAAAAACAAAAATAAGACGTCGAGTGGGAGATCTAAATCTAGAGGGAGATCTAAATCTCCAGGAAAACTTGTAAAGGTGGTGTGATGGAAATGCGAAAAGGAAGGGCACTACAAAAGGGACTATAAATCTATATCTGCTGATAAGATATATAATTGATGATCTCCTTTTGCAGAGGTTGGAAACCACCCTCAGATGAAGGTGGGGATGTGTACTTGGATTCTTCAAGTACACATGTAGATCATGAGGCATGGTTGATTGACTCAGGTGCATCCTTTCACTTCACTCCCCATAGAGAGTGGTTATGTGAGTATGAGAAATACGATGGTGGTGATTTATTCTTAGGGGATGATAGGAAGGCTAGAATCATTGGTTGTGGAAAGGTAAAGTTGAAGTTGCAAGGTGGAAGGGTTAGAACACTTTCAGGTGTTTTGCATGTTCCTACATTGGCCATAAATCTAATTTCTCTAAGTAAGCTAGATGATGTAGGTGTAAAAATAGTGTTTGAGAAGGATACCTGCAAGATGGTTCGGGGAGAACTGGTATTGATGTGGGGAGTTCGGATTGGAACCCTATACAAACTTCAAGGTAGCATTGTTGTTGATGGGTGTAATAGCTCTGTGGTTCCTGAAAGTGGAGGAGAAAATATAGTGGTCTCTGGAGAGAAGACCATGTTGTGGCATCAAAGGCTTGGACATATTGGAGAGAAGGGCCTTAAAATACTTTGTGGTAAAGGTATGGTAGAAGGTATGAGTAATAGCTCTCTGGATTTTGATTTCTATGAAAATTGTGTATATGGGAAGCAAAATCGGGTGAGTTTCCCCTCTGGTGGTAAGAGGGAGAAACAAATATTAGAACTTGTGGACAGTGATGTGTTTGGACATGTGAAGGTTTCATCGCTGGGTAAGTCTGTGTACTATGTATCATTTATAGATGACTTCTCAAGGAATACATATATATATTTCCTTAAGAAGAAATCTGAATTCTTTGATAGGTTTAAATACTTTAAGGATCTGGTGGAAAACCAAACAGAGAAGAAGATAAAGGTGTTGAGGACAGATAACAGTGGAAAGTTTTGCAGTAAGGAATTTGAATAATTCTGTAAGAAGTGTGGTATAGCATGGCAGAAGACTACCCCCTACACACCTGAGAAAAATGGAGTTGCAGAAAGAATGAACTAGACGTTGATGGAAAGGGAAAGAAGCATGCCCAGTGATGCCAGGTTAGGACAAGAATTCTGGGCAGAGGCGGTGGAGACAACATGTTAACTGGTCAACAGATCACCTTCATCAACGTTGGAGGATCATACTCCACAAGAGGTATGGACTAGTAAGAAACCCTCTCTTTCACATCTGAGGGTATTTGGATGTGATGCATATGTACATGTTCCAAAGGAGAAACGAACCAAGTTGGATAGTAAATTTGAAAAGTGCATCTTTATTGGGTATAAGGATGGTTTAAAGGGTTATAAGCTTTGGAATCCAGTAACAAGGAAGGTTGTATATAGTCTAGATGTGGTGTTCAGAGAGGTAAAAGATGTTATTAAACATGAAGTCCAACCAAAGGAACCCAAGAAGATAGAGTTTGAGCTTAAATATGAAGAATCAGACTCTACAATAGAGGAGGAATCAGAAGATGAAGAGCCACAAACTCTGGGTGTGAGAAGATCAGTTCAAGAAAGAAGGCAAATAGAAAGGTATAGTTCATCTGCTTTCTATTCATTTTTTTCTTTATTTATCACTGACGATGATCCTAGAACTGTGAAGGAAGTAGTACATTCAGAGGATGACAAACTCTGGAAAGAGGCCATGGTTGATGAAATGACATCTTTGCACAAAAATGAGGCTTGGGATTTGGTGGAGTTGCCGACTGGAAGCAAACACATTGGCAACAAATGGGTGTTCAAGAAGAAGACAAATGCATAAGGAAAGGTGGAGAAATACAAAGCTCGGTTGGTAGAAAAAGGTTATTCCTAGGTGTTGGGAATTGATTTTGGTGATATTTTTTCTCCTATTGCCAAGATAACTTCTATTAGATTACTTTTATCTGTTGCTGCTACTTTTGATTTTGAGGTAGAACAGATGGATGTGAAGACAACGTTTATTCACGGGGATCTGGAAGAGGAAATGTACATGAAGCAACCTGAAGGCTTTCTGGTGAAGGGTAAGAAAGAAATGGTATGCAAGTTAAAGAAGTCTCTGTATGGGTTAAAAAAATCACTAAGGACGTGGTATCCGAAATTTGATACATTTATATGGGGACTTGTCGTCACAAGAATCAAAGCAGATCACTATGTGTATTTTAAATTAATTGGGGTCCGTGTTATTTATCTAGTCTTGTATGTGGACGATATGTTGCTGGTTGGAAATGACAAAGAAATTATCCAGGATTTGAAGACCCAATTGTCCTCCAAATCCGACATGAAAGATCTTGGTGTTGCAAACTATATTTTGGGCATGGAAATTAAAAGAGACCAGGAAAAGAGGAAGCTCTGGTTAAACCAGAGGAATTAGAGTAACAACTTACATTTTATTATGGTTGGTTCTTGTGTGACAACCATGAATACAAAGAATGTTGGTTCTTGTGTTAACAACATTCATTTCATTTTCTATTCTCTTTTCTTCAATAATAATGTAAACACTCACTAGAAATCATAATGTGCATAAGAAAGCCCTTTTGTAATATTAATGAAGCATGCCAATATTGCATATGAAGTAAAGTGCAACAAAGCATCATTGGAAAATAAATGTTGGTGAATGGTAAATGGAGTGACAGTGGTGAATAAATGGAATCATGGTAGTGAATATGTAGTGAATATAGTTCTTGCCCCCAACTGAATTGGTTGCATGTCTCATGCAACTTGACATGGCTCATGAAAGGAAATGTAGCATGGTGAGGGAATTTTCCAAAATATTCAAGTTAACATATAAGGAATTACATGATTAAATATTAGAAAACAACATACCTCTACTTACCCAAGAATGATGAACTATGCAATAGGAATGTAGCTGTTGCTGCTGCTAGATCAGGAAAATGTGACTGATGTTGTTGTAACTGGATCCTGGGAAATGAAGGAATCTAAACTGCTAATGCTGAATCATGGAAAAGATAAACGCTAAAAGTGGAGCTGTGGTACTCTCATAGATCAGAATTCATGATGCTGTAACTGATGAGGGGGTCGTGAAAAAGTGTATAGTCTTCACCTGCTACAAACCCAATGGTACAATTCTAATCATGCGAATGAATATGTCGATGTCGAGCATGAATAGAAATCATTGGATTACCGACCATTGATGGATGTCGTTAACCAATGCGAGGCAACTCACCATTGATGTCAATGAGTGCCAAGGTACTTGAGTACATCTTGCGAAGTGCGAATGGATGTGTTGAGGTCGAGCCACTTGCAAGATCTGAAGATCAAGGGACATTGATGTATTCCCATGATCGTCAGCTAGAGAACTTGCCATTAAGGCATTGAAGCCTCTAAGTACTCAAAATGAACTCTAATCTATTTCCCAGATAAGGTGCTAATGTCGATGGGGCAAGACTTGTTGAAAGGTGGGCCTTAAGGAATCCCACATCAGTCAACACGAGTTTGTACAAAAAGATTTGGTAGGACTAAATGGAAAGAACTCACGGACAAGCAATGTGGATCAACATGAAAAAAACAAGGCAATGTAATCATGGAAAGGGAATGAGTTTTATTTAGAAGACAAACTAGAAGGCAATAAATTGAAAAGGATAAAGGAATGTATGTGATTCAGAAAAATAGGCATGCATGAAGTCGTGAAAGATAAGGTAATGGAAAATGGGCTTTAACATAAGGATGGTCTTGGCATTTGGAAGGAAAAAGGTGAGTAATCACGACGCAAAAGGATTTTTGTGTAGTGGAGAATGTCATGATATGTGTTGTGAAGAATTAATTCCTTCAAGCGTCTAATGACGCATGTTTCATTGTGATTTCAAGAAATCACTTTTGCATTAGATTGTCTTCAACTCTGAAAAACTTAGCACCATTCCTACATAAAAATTGTCACCTTTGTGTGCCACCTCCATCGATCATTCCTGTATGAATTGACTCAAAAACAAATTAGCTCATTTTCAAGAATTTATGAAATGTCCATTTTTTTAATTATTTTTTGAAGTTACTCTAATTGTGGATGAAAAGGGTGTTGCATCATAATGTTGAGCTTTCTGCATAAGCTTCTCGTTGACCTACACATAACACTAATCTCATTTCACTTGTTAGTATATGCATCCTAACGCTTTCCGACAAAAATAAATGATAAATTCCAACATACTTTTATTTCCCCCCAACTAGAAATATTGCATGTCCCCATGCAATGTACTCCTTGATTGTGCAATACTTTTTTCAAAATGTTTTTATTGGTTTGCAGGAAAAGTGATTTAAAACAGTTGAAAAGGTTTTTTATTTGTTAGGGAACACGTAGTTAGTTTATAAATGAATGAGGGCAATTTGATTTTATTATTATTATTATTATTTTATATTTTTTAGCCGTTTTTAATAAATAACAATTAAAAAAAAAGTTTTTAATTTTTTATTTTTTTTTGTAGGCCTGGGCGGGACTCTCCAATTTACATGTCCATTAAGTACCCCTCAACGGGGGAAGGGTAGCCCAAGATTTGAACCCAAGACTTCCGGTTCGGTGAGACTTCATTTCCATGGCCATTGCCGCTTGAGCTACCCCATGTGGAAAAAAGTTTTTAATTTATTATTTATGTCGATTTTTATTTATTTATTTATTAAAAACTAAACTAATAATGAAAATAATAAAAAAACTAACTCTAATAGAAAAAAACAATCAAGGGCTGTGAGACCAAAACGAACAGTTGCGGAACTATCCTGTGTAGATTGTCTGGATGGCTTGGCAAAGAGACTTCAAGAAAACAAATTAGTGTTAAGTGTAAAAACATGCATTCGTATTTTTTTCAAAAAGAAAAACAAAACAGGAAAAATCAAAGTCAGATCTCCATTCCTTTGCATGCTTTGCAAAGTATAGCAATACTGTCTCGGTGCTAGCAAAACTTCAGTTTCTTGCTGATTCATGTCACTAAAGTTCTGTATTTGTCTGCAAAGTCGAACACCCACACTGCAGTTTGGAGGAGACACCGAGAATAGTGGGGGTCTGATTTTTGAAACACCATGGAGGTAGCAACCAAGGCTGTAGCTTTTTCAGCAACAAGCACACCCCAAATTATCCTGAAGGAGTTTACACACCCTGAAATAGAGAAATGTCGTGATCCTTGCCCCCCACTCGTTTACTGGTTGCTCGCAGCAATGTTTAGAATCAAGTCCTGTATGAAAGAATACTACAACAATATACCTACTAGAGGCATAAGCATAGTAAAGGCATAGGCATAAGCATGTTTCTCTTGACCTACCAGCCTAAACTGTGGAATAAGAATACACTAATGGGGATTCACGTGTCTAAGAGCCCATGATGCATGATCATAGCGTATCACCAAACTTCCCTGCCTCGGAAAAATAGCACGAGTTGTTAAAATAAGTCCAATGATATCATGCAATAGTGGTTTCATTGCCTCTTTCGGCTAGATTTGTTTATATCCCATGATAAGGATGCTTCCTCCAAGAGAAACGATGGAGAAAAACTCACAGCCAATAAGGAAGGGATCCGTCAAATAAGCAACAACATAATCACTTAATCTCAATAAAGTATGCTGACGGACATAAAATTTAGGAAGGCCAATCCATAAAAATAGTTATATGACCGTGATATTTATGGGATTTGGTTCCTATTATCTTGAGATGCGAAAAAGAGTGTAACAACCCGTGGATTTTGGCCCATATTTGTCAATCAACATCCGCATAGTATCTTAGTTTTTGTTATGAAACCCAAATTAAACGAGAAAATTAATCACGGGAGAAAATCCCAGCTTTCGAAATAAGAATTATCTTTTACTTTATTGCGGTTTCATTTGTTTATTGCTCATCGTTTTGGTTTGCTGCTGCTAGTTGCAGATTAATGAAACACTAGGCGGAGAGATGGCATCGCTACAGATCAACGATAAATGAATAAGCGAAAACAGAAAGTTACAAGTTCGCGCACAGTCCAATGAAACTCACAATTTTTTTTGTTTATTGGCCCCAAGCTAAACTATGAACCTGGGAAATTTCATATTTAATTGTTTTTGCAGGTTTTATCATCTAATTGCTTGCTGCAGGTTTTAGTATGGCCAGAAAACACAATCAATTGCAAGCGAGACACAGTTTCAGCTAAAAATTATTTGCAAATTAACAATAAAATTGATTAGGCATATTGCAAAACATGAATTTATTTATTCCCGAAATTAGTCTAAATCATCCCTATTTTCTGATCCTCACGCTCGCACTAAGCACGGAGGAGAACATACTTATTCTAGGTAGAAGAAAAACTGAAAATGAAATCCTAGGTACTCTATACTAATTAGAATTTAAAAATTAGTTACGTGTAGTTAAACTTCCAATGAAGCCATTCACGTAGTAGTAACAACAATATACTCAGTAGCAATTTTTTAAATGATGGATGAAAATATTCGAGAGTGATGAGTCTAATTATTGTGACTGCAAATCAACTAAAAAAAAATAAAAAGATGAATCTAAGCTAGTACTTACCTGGAACCATTGTTCAATAAAGCTTTGATAGGCACAGTTTCTCTCACTTAGATCATGTTGTAACTCCTCTTCTTCTTCTCCGATATGTTGTTCTTCTTCCTTGAATTCTTGTTCGAATGACTATGCGCCGTCAGATACGCAGGATTCTTCAGATGTTGAATCTTCGTTTATTTCTTGCGGAGTAGTTGAACTTTCAATTCTTGTCAAGATCTCCTTTTCCAGGGAAGAGGAGATTCTGACTTCTGCAAGGAACTGAGTGAGTAGTTCCAAGATGACACTCATTATGTTGAAATATATTCTAAAAACAAAGTGCTAATAATTTTCTAAGTTTTTAATCCTTTTAGAATGTTTTAGTTCACAAAAACTCTTCCAAATCATCACACTAAAAATTGAATTAAAAACAAAAGGACCAGATAAATAATCTTGAATTCAATACTCAATTAAACCCTCTTACAAGGACTGCTCATTAATTGAGTAATCGAATTCTTCAACTACAACCATGAACCATGAATTCATCAAACACTCTTCACAGTTGCGAAAATCAAACACACTTGCAGATATTGAAATTCACACTTGCATAAATGTAAACACACCTTACATGCCCTGATCCATAAGAGGTCAAGCCCGTTACAGTATCTCAAATGCGATGCGTAGGCTATTCCCCACATCTTACCGCCTTAACACCTTGGAGTTAGGAACATGTCTAAACACACTTGCATGCAGTATCAAACTAAACTTCAATCCATCGTGCCTCCCCGGCAACGGCGCCAAAATGTTGGGTGAAAATATTGTCGTTTAATTTTCTTGTAGTAGTTGCCCAACTATTTAATTTGTCAATCCGAGGTTCGTAGGCTTACGAGGCACATGCACTATATATGAAGGACCGAAGTGGAACTAATCCAATCTAATCTAATCTAAATTACTAAAATCAAATTAATCTAGGAAGGCATTGAAACATTAACTATAAAAGCAAGAAATTGCATAAGGGAAAAGCAATACAACATGTGAAGAATTTGAATGACAAACAACATATGTGAGCTCACAACAATAAATATATCTTAAATTATATTAAAAGAACCAAATAACAAATCATGAAAGTGTAACAATAAAAGAATATGAATCAAAGCTAAGAATCCCCTTCTCCTAATTACAAAACTATCTCTTAAAGCTAATCACTATTCTCCCCATAATGAAGAGAGAGCACTCTCTTATATACATGAAGAAGATAACCATCTCATAATTACATATCCAATATTCTCTCAAGCACTCTCAACTACTTTC
>APFE030631203.1:138970-168588 GCA_000404065.3 Pinus taeda | reverse complement strand
TTTAGCTGCATAAACCCTAGAAAAATTGAAGAAATAGTAAGAAAAAACTAACAAAAAGAATGTGGCTTACCCAAATTAATTTTCTGTGGTTGAAACTACCCGGAAATGCCAGAAAAGAGAAGAGAAATATGGTTGTAGCTGAGCCAAATCTGTTGCTACAGAAATCTCCTGCTGAAATCTCCTTCTCTTGCTGCTGAAATCTCTTTCTCCCGCTGCTGAAATCTACTTTGCTCACTGCTCAAAACACCAGCTACTGAAACAACTGCCAATCTCCAAGAGAAACTCCTTGCTGAATAGTGTGATGAGAGAATGAGAGACACTGCTCTTTTATAACTTTAGAAATGGTTTCTAGAACAGCTTAGAAACCCTAAAAAAATTTAAAAACTAATTAGAAAAAAAAAAATTTAAAAACAAGTCATTTTTTGGGAGAAACGGGGCTCGTATAGCCTGGAAACGCGTTTCCGGTCGTACGGGCACGTTTCCATTTCTGGAAACGTGCCCGTACGGCCAGAAACGCGTTTCCAAGCCGTACGGTACGCCGAAACGCATTTCCGTTTCGTTTCCAGGCAGAAACGCCCTCTGTACCTGCGTTTCCTGCAACTTAGGGTCAAAAAGAAGAAAGCAAGCATGAGGACATGCTTGCACATCAGCAAGGGGGAGATGTTGGCCCTCATATTCTATCAAATTTTGCTTATTAAAATACACTTACTTTCCATAATTTTCAACCATATACCGTCCATATACACCTTGTTTTGACCAATTTATGCATATTCAGGTATATAAATTATGTTTTTCAAATTTTAGATATTTTTGCAAAATTTGGGTTTTTAGTGTATTTTTGGACAAGACTAAAAATTCTCGTAATGGCTCCATTGAAGTCATACTTGCAGGACACCTGGGCACGAGCTGAGCATAGATATGGAAATATTGGGAACCAAGGATGGACTTGTACCTATTGGTTTGGTCAAACTGAGCTAAAACATGCCCGGTCAACTCTAGTCAAACATGTCCTACTGTTCAGAAAATCCCTAGGAAATAGGCCAAATTTAGTATTTTTTGTGATTTTCCAAATTTTGTGGAACTGAATGGATGGATTTGACCAAGATATATGGGATTGGGATAGATAGTACAGTTAGAGACATTTAGTCAAGTTTGTTTTATTATTTCTCTATTTAAGCCAAGATTATTGAAGGCTTATGTATGTAGAATTTTATATAATTTGATTTTGAGATTCTTTGAAGACTGGAAGTTATTTGAAGAACTTGTTTCATTTCATTAGTTGTTCATGATTGAGTGAGTAATTAAGTTTGATGTAGCTGATATCTCTTCAAGTGTGCAAGGCAAGGGTGGAGGCCCCCCACACCAAGCTAAGTGCGCTTCTTGGTTAATTTAGCATAATTTTCATAAACTAGTTTTTTCTTTAGATTTATTTAGATGTATGAAGATTTATTTTGATTGTTGAATGAATATTGATTTAATTCTAATATTAGTATGAAGGGACAAACAAGAATTCAATTTAAATTCTCCTTCTATTTGATTATGAGCTATAATTGAATTTCATTTTGATTTCCTTGTTGAGTTATTTATGAATTCTAGTTTAAATGCAATAGTAACAATGATGAAATAAGATTGTAAGGAAGGACAATCTAGACCTCCTTAGTTAGGAGCCACTTCTCTCTACATTTTATGCATAATAAACTATTGTTAATTAGTTAACTTTTGTTTCTCTTCATGAAAGTAATATTGTAGGAAAGGACAACCTGGATCTCCTTAGTTAGGAGCCTCTTTCCTCATTTAATGAATATTGAATCAGAAACTATTAAGTTAGATTTTATATTTGTTATATGCACTTCCATCTATCTTTATATTTCATCTTCTAAAATTGACTGCAACTAAAATCCTTATACTTTGGACATGCTTCTAAGCTTACAAGCCCGGATTGATGATTAAATACTTGTGTTAATTTGCATAGTAAATTGACCAAACAAAAGGTACATCCATCACCCAACAGTGCAACAGCTTGGCTTGGACACCATAGTCAGCCAATACATGTCAGCAATGTCATGTCGAGTTGTATCATGAGTTGTCTTGACCACATCACCATTATGGGCCATATCCATTGTAACTGAATGTAATGTAAAGTGAAGTCTAATGGATTCACACAAGAAGTCAAAGAATCATGTAAGTTGAAAAGTCATGGGAAGTTGAACAGTCATGAGGGTAGTCCAACAGTCACAAGGGTCAAGCATCACCTTTGGCAATATATACCCCTCCCATTGTATGAGGAAGGAATTTTCACCTTGGCTCCTCCCACATAGCCTTGAGAGACTGCAGTCTATTCTTTGAGGAGCGAGGAGTGGCTCCAATGTCCCACTAGTGGGACTAGTGATGTATGGTGTATAGATGTGTCTTGGGACTTTTTCTTAACTCAAAACCCTGTTTAGTCCAACACGTTTTCACACATGTTTTGTAGATGTTTGTAAGACTACTCTTTGAACATTTGTAATGCATTTTTTTTGAACTTGTACTAAGATAGTTGAAATACTTTGGTTATTTTAGTACTTACAATGTTGAAGATGTGTTGTATTATTTATCATTTTTGTCTCATTTGTGTGGACCACTCCACTGGACATTAGACAGACTGTTCTTTTTTATTGGTTATAATGATTGTCACCTCTGTGTGGACTATTTTGCTGGATGGTGTACATGTTTTGCCTTGCACTTTGATTTTAATGACTTCTGTATCCATTGTGGACTACTCCACTAGATGTTGTACAGATCATTGTTGGTTCATGTGTGTCTCTCCCTGGGTGGTACTACTACCTCTCATCTAGAGGCTCACTTTACTTTCTCCCCTTACAGTAAGAGAACCTCGACACAAGTTACATTACACACTCATTAGGTACACTCACCTCACTTTTTGAAGATACAATCATAACACTCTCATGTGTTGAACAACAAGAGCTAAGGAAAATCTATAAGATAATTACAATCGAACCATCGTACCGAATGGGACTCCTACACCAAACGGTGTGAGGTCTAGTTGGGACTTCATACCGGGGAGATCCCCTGAATGTTGTCGAGTCCAACACTGCCAACACAATACTAGTGCTCATAAATTTTTTGTATCGTTGTCGAGGAAGGAGTAAAATCAAGCACTCTCTTGTTCTTAGAATGATTCCTTCTTTCTTTTATGCTTTCATATTTTCTACAAAAACAAAAAAATTACATTAGGCATCTTTCATTTCAAAAATTGAAAATTGCATTGCAATAACATTCTCATTCAAAATATTTTATAAAAATAAAAATAAAATTTATTCAATACCATAAACCCCCCACTTGGTCATGTGGTGTAGTAAGAACCACATCTCCATCCATTATTGTAGGTAAAATAAGAAGAGTTGGTCAAGAAGTTAAATGGAGGCATGGAGAAGCTCTACTTTGTCAACTCATATCGGCAAGATATGAACTACCCCTCCTCTTTCAATACAAGCTATAATGCACAATTTTAACCCCAATATCCACCTAGCACCTCACCTTGGTCTATCCCCATTGCATGGTATTGTACTTCCAAATGGGGTGATCCATATTTCCCTCAATATTCATGGTCTTATCCTCCCCAACCTGTCATTCCTCCTTTTCATCCATATCAAAACCAACCTGCTCAATTGGGTGATCCATATTTCCCTCAACATCCTTAGTATCCTCAATTCCAATATCAATACCATCCACCTCCACCACAACCACTGCCTCAACAACAACTATCTCAAAGATCCACTCCTACTCAACTACATGTGCAACCATTTCCGAACCCAAATAATAAAGTAACTCAACCCACTTACAATACTAAGGTACAAAATTTCCAAACAACCCCTCTTGATCCAAATTATATTCAACTAAGAATGGGAAGAGTATTGCAAAGAAGAGATTCTCTTGTTATCATTGAAGAAAAACATCCAAAAGAAGACGATTCAGAGGAGACTAAATAATCATGGACCTGTTGATGCCTCGAAAATCGCTGCAACAACATTGGGGGATAACCACCCGGTCCGGACCTTAAAAGCAGCTCCTTTTCTGTTTGGTGTGGTGGCTCCGGCTGTTCATCTAGGTCCAGTTACCTTCTCCCTATTGCTATTGGTTTATAATGTATCTTTAACTACCAATAGACAGGGACATCAGATCACTTCTTCTTGCTGATCAGGAAAGAGAATGACCCTTAAGCTGATTTGGGTTCAGCCAAGCCACAACTAAAGTTTTGTCTCTTTGAGAAGAGGACTTAACAGAATGTATAATTTGCTCTAAATACAAGTTTATTCTATGATGCAAGTAAAAGAAACTAATCTAAATCCTATCTTAATTAGGCAGATATAGATCTAACCCAACTAAGAGCAAGATAATTAAAATATTGAGATTTAAACATGTCTTGTTTATAATGAATATCAAGTTAATGAAGTAGTTCAATTAACTGATATTATGGTTGCCAAAACACATTCTATTGAGACCTTAAAACTGAAATAATAAACCAACAACATTCAGGAAGTAATTCACAAAATGATATTGATTATCAAATTAATAAATCCAATAATTGAATAATGATATGTGGAAATAGTTCACAACACATTACCATTCAATAAATTGGTTTCATAAGATAAATTTCAGAGTAAATAGTTACTCTGAAATGAGAAATTAATTCATAAAAAACAGAGATACATAATAACAAGATTGTGACAAATTACCCATATTAACAATAGTGCACAAACATGAATAAAATGACACATTCATATCACCATAAAATTAAAACTGATATTTGAAAACAGTAGTATTAGAAATACCAATTTTATTGCATCCATTCCTCTGTCCTTGGTCTCCAACAGCCCTTTACATTGCTTGAATTGCTGCCTTTAAAACTAGAGTCACAATAGTGCAAGCTTTGTTCTTCATGCATAATTCAATATACAAAGGGAAAATCCTCAATAATCCCCAGATATGAGATTTTTCACTCCTCTCTTCTACAACTCTAAATTCCAATTACAATAGTGCTTTTAGAAGCTCTAAAATTGCAGAGGAGAGCAGCCCTTATTCCATTCTACAATCTGTTATTTATAGTCTTTGTAAAAGAATGTTTAGAGAGGAGAGTTTGTTGAAGAGAAATTTGTTGAATTCCATTTTACTTGCTCATAATTTCAATCTTCAATTGCTGGAGCATTCTCATTGACTGAGATCTTTTTCTCCATATTTCTTTCACTGTTTTCCTGCAAAAAGAAATGAAAATAAATTAAAATGCAACCATAAAATCAAAATAGCATTGCTGGCAATTAAATCAAACCCAATCAAATTCTATAAAAAACAAAATATAAGCTACGTATTGATGCTTGGAATGATTTGATTGGCAAAGGATATCATTGGCCAATGGATCTGAAATTAGAAGAGGTTTTGGACAAATGAAATTGAAAACAATAACTCAGAAAATTGATTTTGTTTCCAAAATTCGGAGCCTGATCTTCTGCCTGATTTTTGGCCCAATCAATGATCAAATCTGTTGGTGAAACCTCCTCCAAAATGTTCTGCTTCATTTTCCCTTTCCAATGAGCCATCCTGGGCCTCATTTGGCCAAGTAGAAGTCAAGTTATGAGCTTCCAAAATCTAGAAATTTTGTTGCTGGGCTAAAAAATGAAAATTCTCATTAAGAATTAAATCCTAAATTAGAATTATAATTAATTCTAAATAAATTGTTAATTATAAACTAAACTAATTAATTAATACCTATTTATTAATCTAACTAATTTGTATTTTAATTAATTGATTTATAAAACAAACTAATTCTAATTAAAAACTAATTAAGTCTAACTGATATTTTAATTAAAATTCATTACATATTAATTAATTAATTTAAATAAATATAAATCTATACATATTTTTTAAAATAATATAATTACATATTACATACTAATATATGTTAACTAATATATATTAAAAATATAAACTAGTTATATTACCATATATAATATATATTAAAACTACCCATCTTATCCTACGTCTTACCTCCCTACGTATGAGTGTTCTTTAAAAAAAAACTCAAAC
The DNA here is from genome assembly GCA_000404065.3 of Pinus taeda. Taxonomy (NCBI): domain Eukaryota; kingdom Viridiplantae; phylum Streptophyta; class Pinopsida; order Pinales; family Pinaceae; genus Pinus; species Pinus taeda. The sequence goes on along the minus strand of APFE030631203.1, from coordinate 162,507 downwards.
TAACATAAAACTTAAACATGCTTAATACCCCACGTGTTATCGCTTATCGACATTTCGGGGAGAAAGAGATATCGGCGTCTTTAAGAGATGTAATGTTTTAGAGCCCGATCCGATATCAAGTTTATGCCCGATGTGATATATAAAATACCTTTGTGTAATCGGTGATCGGGGGTACGGAGGATATGGTATCGGGGATTATAAAATATGTGCCGATACAAATCCCCGATGCGATTGAGTTTTTTTTTATATATATATTATTTTTTTATATATTGAATTCTAATTTAATTAAATTAATTATATATTAATTTAATTAAATTAAGATTTAATATTATTTTTTTATTTTGGTTTTATTTTTATGAAGTTAGTTATTTATAAACTACAGCCACTTTAAAAATGAAAATTAAACTATAGCTATTTTGAAAATAAATGAAAAAATAAATTACAGCCACTTTGAAATTATGATTTTCGAGATTAGTAATTTATTGGAGTAGATTACTAAAATCCCGCTGCTTAATGATTTGGCCGCATAACTAAAAATGAAAAATGTTAGTAAAAACTCGCTATGGGTTAATATTTAAAATGAATGCCTTATTGAACTAATTTATTTACAAAATGAAATATTGTACATTTTATGCAATTTTAACCCAGGCTACATAGATTTTCAAATGAGTGCCATTTTCAAACCAGTTGACCAAATAAGGCGAAACAAGCGTCAATGAGAAGCTTGTAAAAAATCGATTCTAACCAAGAAATCAAAACAAGAATCCAAAGAAAAATAAAAATTAACAGAAGCGTAGGGCAATCGACTAAAAATAAAAATCAAAAAGGAGTTTAGCCAAATTTTTATAGAAAGGGTCCCCATTATTTGAAGTAAACACATCAATAATGGGGGGTTGTGTTTTTACCACAACACCTTCGCAGTTCTATTTCTTTAGTGTAGTTTTCCTTCATTTCTTTGGGGATATTTTCAAACCAATCCTCTGGTTTTCTCCAGGTCCGCCACATTGGATTAGGTTCCTCATTTATCCAGTAGTCCTTGACATATTCCATACCTACCAACTTTGCTTTTTGCTTCATTTCTTGTAAGGACTGGATCTCTGCCATTTTTCCTTTCTGCTGCCACTCATCCTCCCAGAATTTAGCGTATCTTCCTTCCCGGATTTCCCAGAAGGCATATCTATTAACCACGTCTCGATTTTGACTTGCTAGATCCCATATAGATGACCCTTTTGGAACTTCCTCGACTCTTAGTTTACCTATAGTTGATTCTGGCATATTGTATTTTAGCTCCCATATTCTTTTCCAGACATCCTTTCCACCTTGAAGCCATCTCCACCAAAGTTTAGCGCCTAGGATCTTATTTAGCATTTTGGGGTCCCTTAGCCCCAGTCCTCCTTCCTCCTTCCTTTTAACTAGGTTCTTCCATGATACTAGGGCCCATTTCCTTTGTTGTTTAGGTCCTCCCCAGAGAAACTTAACAAATATTTATGTTATCTTTGCGCACACCCCTTTGGATGCTGCTCTAATAGACAGAGGATAGACCGGGATCGACTGCAGGACAGACTTCAACAACACAATTCGACTGGCTATGTTAAGGATTCTGAAGGACCAGCTGGCCAGACGCTTCTTGATTTTCTCTATCACCTCTTGCCAATCCTTCATCCGAGTGGGGTGAATATCGAGTTGGTTCCCTAAATACTTGGTTGGAAGGTCACCCTGTCTGAAACCCAAGGTTCTAGTGAGATGAGCTTTAATGGCTTCTGGGGTGTTGAAAATAAAAGTACACAATTTATCCTTATTTACCTCCATACCAAATGCTTTCATGAAGATGTCCAACACTTTCTTGATCATTCTCACTTCTTTGATAGTTACTTCTCCGAATAGCATTATGTCATCAACAAATTGTTGATGCGTTATTGCCAAGTTATTTCCCTAGGGCTTGAGGCCTTTTATTCTCTTTTCCCTTAATTCTCTTCTGATTATTCTTCCAAGTCCTTCAGCGGCCAGAATGAAAAGGAAGGGTGAGATAGGATCTCCTTGTCGTATACCCCTTGTAGCATTGAAAGTGGTAGTAGGGGTACCATTTACCAGGATCTAGAAGAAACGGGTTGAGATCATCCTGTATATCCATTCAATCCACCTCTTTTCAAAACCATATGCCTCCAACACCATTCTTAGGTATCTCCAGCTCAGTCGATCATAGGCTTTTGAGAGATCTAGTTTTATCATCATTCCCCTCTATTTCTTTTGATTCAGGGTATGTATCATCTCCTGAGTAACGACTAAACCATCCAAGATTTGCCGCCCCTCAACAAAACCTGTTTGTTCTGGAGATATGATACTCGGGAGTAAAGGCTTTAGTCTTTTTGCTATCAGGGTAGCTATGATTTTGTAAATAACATTACATAAGGCTATAGGCCGAAATCCTTGGGCATCCTCTGAATTATTACTTTTAGGAATCAGGGTTAGAAAGGTCGAATTAATACCTTTCCAGATCTTTTGCTTCAATCTTGATTCCTCAACAGCTTCCAAGATATCATGTCCTAAAAAGTGACATCCTGCTTGGTAGAATTCAATTGTAAAACCGTCCGGCCCAGGAGCCTTTCCTTTTTTCATGTTCATGACCACCTCCTCAACCTCTTCTATTGTAGGCGCCCTCATCAAGCCTTATTTTGCTCCACTGTTATGATCTTTGGTATTTCCTTACAGATCTGATCTATGGCTTCTCTCCGTTCCTCTTGCGCTTCAGTGAGGATTTCTTTATGATATTCCACTAGAACCCTTTCTATTCCTTCCTGCTCGATTACCCTTTCCCCCTCTTTGTTTTTGATTGAGAAGATCAGGTTCCTTTGTCTGTTTTGGATCATTGCTTGGTGAAAAATTTTTGTATTCCTTTCTCCTTCACGCATCCACTGTATTCTTGATTTTTGTCACCACATAACCTCCTCTTGCTTCCTCCTTTCTTCTAGCTGGTTAATTATTCTTCCCTCCTCTTTGCTTCGTTCTTCATCCCTTCCTGTCCATATTATCTGCTGTTGGATTTCCTCCATTTCCTGTTCCAGTTTTTTCTTTTCCTCCATAATGTGCCCGAATTCTTCTTTGTTCCACTTTCTGATTTTGCTTTTAATTTCCTTGAGTTTCAGCTGAAATGTATGCATTTTCCCTTTTCCTTCAATTCTCCTCTGAGTCCACCATTCTTCCATTTTATGTATAAACTTAGGATGCCTGAGCCAGAAGGTCTCAAAACGGAAAGGTTTCTTTCCTTTGTTTTTCTTGATATCGATTTCTAATCGGATCGGCCAGTGGTCTGAACCTAGCCCGGGAAGGATTTTTGTTTCGATAAAAACATCACGGTTCAGAATTTGTTCTGATAAGAGGAACTTGTCCAGCCTCGACGCTATCTGGTTTCTTCCACCCCTCCTATTGTTCCATGTGAAAACACCATTAATTGTGGGGATGTCAACTAGTCTCTGCTCCGTTATTAACTCATTAAAATCTTCCATGCTCTGGTCCACTCGCCTTATTCCTCCTCTTTTTTCGCCTAGCTCCCTAATCAAGTTGAAATCCCCTCTAATTATCCATAAGTTGCCCGGCATAACTTTCCTGACTGATTGGACATTATTCAGGAAATCTTTCCGGTCCCTAGGTGAATGGGGGCCATAGACCCCGGAGATTATAATTCTTTCCTCCATTCCTGTTAACCTGAACATGCCTGATAGAATCCTGGGCAGGCTGATCCAGTTTTCAAATATAACTTCCTCAGGGTTCCATAAGATAGCTAATCCTCATGCCGTCCCATTTGCATCTTGGGCCATAACCTCATACATTGGTTTCATCTTTTTCACAATTTCCTGTAGCTGCTGCTGATCCATTTTTGTTTCTTGAATTAGCATGATGCTAGGTTTATCCTTCTTCAGTCTTTCTTTCAAATATCTCTACTCTCCCTTACTGTTAAGTCCCCTAATATTCCAGCTTGTTATGATCATTTATAAATTTTTGAGGGTTGTAGAAATACCTCTGACAGAGGTATCACTCTTCCTAAATTGACTAGAGTTTCTCCCACTGCTTGAATCGTCTCGTTTATTGTCCTTCTTCCTCTCTTTCTGCCTCCTTTGCCATTGTCGTCCATTCCCAAGTTTTGAGTTTCTTGAGTGCCTATTTGATCTGCCCCTGTTTCTAGCATACCCTATGTCTTCTCCTTATATCTTTGGAATGCTTCCTTATATTGCTGTTTCTGAGATTCCGGTATAAATATTTCATCTAGGTGTTTCCATTCTTGGAGCAGCTTCATCATTATTTTTTCTTCCTCTGTCCCATTTTCTTTTCGATTTTCTGGACCCTTCAATGATTTTTCCCTTGTGTTTTCCTGGCTTCCTCCCATCTCTACCTCTGTTTCCCTGATCTGGCTTGTATTTTTTCCAGTGGTCTCGGTTATAATCTCCATGGGGACATTTTCATTTTCTTCCTCCGTTCTTTTCCTTTCTTCTGGTTCCTCTTCCTCATCCTGGAGAACCTGGAACTTATTCTGATTTTCAGCTGGGATAAAATTTTCCTTTCGTTGCTCTCGTACTCCTTCTGGTCTTGGTTTTTGTCTTCTCTGAACTTCTCTAAAACCCCTTTCTCCTGTATCCGACCTTTCTGTTTTCCTACTCTCCTCCTCCAATATTCTGGTGGTTTCCCTTTCTCTGTTTTGAGGACATTCTCGGAAAATATGTCCATACTCATGGCATCTGCGACATATAAAGGGGATATGTTCATAATCTATTGGCTGCTGCCATATTTTGTCATGATATTCCACCTCTACAAACTCCGGCAACGGTTCTGCTATGTTCATGTACACACATATCCTAACATATGATGTGTATTTCCCCCTTTTTGTCGATTCTGCCACTTTGACAAAGGCTCCAATTGAGCTCCCAATCCCTTCCAGAACATCCGGGTGCCAGAATTCCGACGGTAGCCCAAATAGTCTAACCCAAATGAGTGCTGCTAATAACTTCTCCGCATCTGGGTTATATCTATCTTTGCAATGTGAATAGGCCAACATTGTTCATGAAGTATGGGCCCTCCTCAAATATTCTCTCTTTGTCTTCGAGGTTTGTAAAAATGACAGTGAAAAAGCCCTTAGCACCGAATTTCAGGTCTATCTGCCCTTTTGTCTTCCATCTTAGTTGAATCCATTTCGTAGATCCCTCTCAGATGGCCAAAACCCTATGAACTTACAGATCAATGCATGGTCTTTCATGTAGCAGCGATAATCTTCCAGTTTATTGTTAGGGATGACATACCTCGGTTTCTTCTGTGCCCTAGGTAGGCATCTACCCCCCATTCTTGCTTGCCATCGGCTTCCCAAGACTGGTGTGGCTTGGCCATTCTCCTGCTGCATTCCATGCGCTCCTCCTCCATTGGTTTCACCTGCTACCACATTTTTGAAGGGGGGGATCTCTCCCCTCCCCTGGAGTCCTTCCATGACTTCTTTCAGACCCGCTCGGTTGCTATTACCTTTCTGCCTTCTTCTTTTTGCGCCTGTCGTTCGCTACCTGCTGCTGATTACCGCTCCTGTCTTCCCCCGGTCCGCCCTCACCCAGTGCAGATGGTCATTAACCCTAATCTTCAGAACCCTAGCCGCGCTACCTGCCCTGGTTCTCTCCGTTTCATTCCCGCTTCCATCGAATTCTCAATATACCCTTTATTCTTATTCCTTAATAATCAAAGAAGATTATGGGAATTTAAAACGAACCACCATGATAAAGATAATCAATCATATCAGTATTAGTAGAATAATGACAGCAAAGTGATGAATAATTGTGTCCTTTCCTCTTTCCTCCTATCAATTCAAAACAATTTCTTATAAAAAAATAGTGATTTTATGTAATTTGTTGGTTTCAGTATGCTCTAGTTTTGTATCCATTGCATAAGTGTATAGTTGTGCTGCAAAAGACTCGAAACTGTTGTATAATGAGAGGAATAGCAGCTATTTTTTTTTTTTAATTGGAACAGCAAGGAGAACAAGCATAAGTAAAAGAAATATGAAAATGTTGTCGTTTCAAAGAGGAACAACAGAAAACACAAGTGTTCTTCCTTTGGAAAAGGAATAGCAGAAAATACAAGTGTTGTTCCTTTGGAAAAAAGGAACAACAAAAACCAAAAATGTTGTTCCTTTGGAAAAATAACAACAAAAACGAGAGTGTTATTCCTTCAGAAAAAGGAACAACAAAAAAACAAAAGTGTTGTTCCTTCAGAAAAGGAACAACAAAATGAAAGTGGAAAAGGAACAACCAAAACAAAAGTGTTGTTCCTTCTGAAAAAGGAACAACAGAAATGAAAGTGTTGTTCCTTTGGAAAAAGGAATAGAAAAAAAACAAAAGTGTTGTTCCTTCGGAAAAGGAATAAAAAAATGAGAGTGTTGTTCCTCTGGAAAAGGAACAACAGAAAAAAAAAAGTGCACACAAGTGTTGTTCCTTCAGAAAATGAACAAAAACGACAGTGTTGTTCCTTTCGGAAAAAGGAACAACATAAAAAAGCAAGTTTTGTTCCTTTGGAAAAAAGGACAACAAAATGGTGAAGATGTTGTTCCATATGAAAGGAACAACAAAAACGATAGGACTATTGGTCCTTTGAAAAGGAACAACAAAATGCAGAGGTGTCGTTCCGTGAAAAAGGAATAGCAGAGTGGTGATAATGTTGTTCCTTTTTAAAAGGAACAGTAAATGCAAATACAAAAAATATGTACAGAGAATAATTTATGCTAACAAAAAAAAGGAATTATGTACAGAATGTAATAATAGTTGAACCACTTAATGAACCAGAGGTGAGGAAGATTTCTCTTCCTCCCCCAAAATTTGCATTTCGGAGTCTTCGAGGAGTTGCTGGTAGAAGGATTCCCGAGTAAGTGGTTTGCGATATAGACGAACTCGGTGGCCATTTTCCTTGAAGGTATGTCTAGATGCATCAATGGTGATTAGAGTAAGGGTTCCATTATCATGTACCTTCTGGATTTCATATGGCCCTAGCCAATGAGTCTGAAGCTTCCCGGGAAAATCCTGAAACCTGGAATCATATAGGAGTGCCCAATCTCCTTCGCGGAAGACTTTCCTTTTAATGAGATCATCATGCCATTTAGCTCGCTATTGTTGGTTCAATGCAGTGTGTTGAAGGGTAGAGAGCCTGATTTCATATAGCTCATTGATCTACTGTAATCTATTAATTTGTGCCTCGTTTCGATCTAGACCAACTTCTTGTGTTGTTCACAGTGTTTGTATTTCGAATTCTATTGGGAAGATGGGTTCCTTTCTAAATACCAGTTGGTATGGTGAATAGCTGTTAGTGCTTCTCCATGTTGTTATATAAGCCCATAAGGCTTTTGGTAATGTTGCAGCCCAATCGCATCTACACGACGCAATGGTTTTTGTTAGGATTTATTCTATTATTTTATTGCTACTTTCTATCTGACTATTTTCCTGTGGGTGGTATGGAGTAGTAATTTTATGCTGGATATGATAGTTGTTTAGTGTTACGACAATATTGTTACCACCAAACTGTGGTCCACCATCTGTAATTATATCTCTTGGAAGCCCATATCGCACAAATATATGGAACAGGAACTGTATGACGAAATCCTCTGTAGCTCTTGGCAATGCCTCTGCTTCAACCCATTTGGTGACATATTCTGTTGCTACCAAAATATATGTTTTCTAGTTCGATGATGGGTTAATTGGACCAACAAAATCGAGGGCCCATCGCTCGAATGGTTCAATAACTAACTATGGATTCAGGGACATTTCGTTAGACTGTCCAGGGCATCCTACTCTTTAGCAGTTGTCACAAGCTTGAATGACCTTCTTTACATCTTTGAAAATAGTTGGCCAATAATACCCTATTTGCAGCACCTTGTGTCTAGTTCTTTGATCAACAAAATGTCCACCACATGGTCCTTCATGACAAGCTTTCAAAGTGTCAAAAATTTCATCTTCGTGGATGCATCTCCTCATGTGCATAACTGCCCCTATATGGAACAAGTAGCTCCAAATCCAAGAAAATAGAGTACTTCGTTGGACAATCTGTTTTCGTTCATTGGGGGTTAGATGCTTCAGTAATTTACCTATTGCTAAATAATTTGCAACGTCAGCATACCAGGGTGTTTTAGCAGTGACAGCAAACAAATTCTCATCTGGAAATTGATCTTCAACTGCTACTACATCCATTGGTTTTGGCATTCATGAGAGAAATTCAACTACAATATTTTCTTTTCCAGGTCGGTCCTTTATTGTGATATCGAATTCCTACAATAAAATCAGTCATCTGGTTACTCTACCATTTGTGATTGGTTTATTTGCTAAATATTTTATAGCAGAGTGATCTGTATACAAGATAATAGGATATCTAGTAATATAATGTCTGAATTTATTTACAACATGTATTACAGCCAAAAATTCCTTTTTGGTAACAGTATAGTTCAATTCAGTAGGAGATAAATTCTTGCTAATATAATAAATTGCATATGGTTTTTTATCTTCTTCCTACCCAAGGACTGCTCCAATATCTATATCTGAAGCATCTGATGAAATTTGAAATGGCAGGTCCCAATTTGGACCTCTAAGGACTGGGGCTATTGAAACAAGCTTCTTTAGATCTTGGAAAGCATGGTCGCATTTTTCTGTCCAAAGAAACTCAACATTATGTGTCAGTGCATATAGGGGTGCAGCAATATGAGAAAAATGTTCAATAAATCTTCTATAATAACCAGAAAATCCAAGAAAACTGTGTACCTCTGTCTGAGTGGTAGGAGTGGGAATTAGCAAGATTATTTCGATTTTGGTCGGGTCTACCTGTATTCCAGCTGCTAAGATATAATGGCCCAAAATAAGTCCTTCCTTCATCATCATATAGCATTTTTCATGGCTCAAAGAAAGCCCGGTGGCAATGAAGCACTGCAACACTTTTTCTGATGTGTCCAATGTTGGGTCAAAATCATCTCCATATGGTGTAAAATCATCCATGTATACCTTGAGCCCTTCATTTATTAAATCTGAAGAGATGTTGAGGATAGCCCTTTGAAATATGGCAAGGGCATTGCATAGGCAAACAGGTAGAACTATGTAGGAAAATGATCCCCAAGGACAAGTAAAAGTGGTTTTGTCTTGGTCTTTAGGGGCAATCTGAATCTGATTGTATCCATTGAATCCATCTAAGAAAGAAAATAATTTTTTTCCTACCAAAGTGTCTAATACTTGGTCAATGAATGGAAGGGGAAAGTGGTCTTTTTGTGTTGCTTTATTTAGCTCTCTATAATCTACTCAAATCCTCCACTTTCCATTCTTCTTTGGCACCACAACAAGTGGAGAGACCCATTTACTATCGAAGATAGGGTAGATGAAGTTCACATCTAAAATTTTTGGAAGTTCAGCTTTTACAATTTCTTGTAGATGGGGGTTACGTCTCTTTTGTGGTTGGCGAACAGGTCTTGCATCTTTTTCTATGTAAATGTGGTGTGTACATAATTGGGGATCAATTCCTTTCATGTTAGGATAATCCCATGCAAATGCTTCTTTGTATTTTCTCAGTAGTTGGATCAGCGTCTCTTCTCATTCGGGAGTCAGGTTGGCATTAATGTTTAAAGTCTTTCCTAGCTCAATTTCTACAGTTTTGCTATTTGAGATAGAGGTAGTAGGTATTGTTTGATCATGAGTATCTTTGAGGGGATCTTCTTCTAATTCATTATCAAATGCTACTTCTATCATGTGACATTGTATGTGGGATCTGGATTCAGCTTGGCTAATCAAATTATTAATGTCATCATCTTTTTTTTGGTCTTTGAAATCAAGGGCCTCTTATATGGTTAATGGACATCTAATATTTTTGATGAGGTATGATACATGATGTTTGTTATTTTTTATTATTGTGACACTTGGCTAGGCTGGAGGATACAAAGCTAGATTCTTGATATTATCTCCCCTAGTTATGGTCATACTGCCTTGTTGGCAGCCAATATAAGCATCAGCAGTTGCAAGCCAAGGTCTGCCTAAAATCAATGGATTTCCATCGAGTTGGTTTTTGAGATTTATTATTAGAAAGTTGGTAGGATACTCCTAGGAATCAACGGATACCATGACATCATGTAGTGTGCCTTTTGGCCTAACCACAGATTGGTCAGCCAATTATAATAAAGTGGAGGTCGATTCTACTGATGTAATGCCCAGTTTTTGACGAGTGGTGGTTGTTAAGATATTGATTGCAGCTCCTAGATCAACTAAGGCATTTGATCAGGTTTGTCCATTGATCTGCACGGTTACTATTGGATTTCCTGGGTCTTCATATTTAATGGGTGTTTCTCCTCCTGATAATAGGTCGGATAGTGTGCCAACTACTTGGACTATTGGGTTATTTGTTATTTCCCTCCTTCATTTCTTTATACATAGCTCTTTGATGGTCTTTGCATATATTGGGATGTCTTGAATGGCTTGGAGGAGTGGGATTTTTATGTATATATTTTTTAGTTCTCCCATAATGTCAAAATCAGGATGTTGTATAGGTCGAGGTATAACTAATCATTCTGGGAATGGGGGAGAAGATGTGGTTGCTTGATCATGAATTCGTTGTCTGGTCACATCCTCTTCTTGTGGCAGTTGTTCTATAGGTAACTGATTTTCAACTTGAGCGGTTTTATCTCCCTCTATTTCAATGATGCGCCTCGATCTTAAGTGAAGGTGATTACACTCCCTTAGATCGGTTCCTATATTTGGTGTTTCAATTATTTGAATAGACTGGACTGGTCTGTTATTTGGATTAGGGTTGGGTTGGGCTGGGAGTTGCGGTCTTAAGTTAGACTGGGGGCTTTGTTGTAATGCTGGTAGTGTAGGTTCCTACTGGCTGATTCATCGGTCTTTGCAAGCTTGTCTACTTGGCTTGACTCTATGAAGTAGGAGGGGACCATTATGCTGGATATACATTGTTTTACCAATATACTCGGGTATAGGGAAAATTCGACGAATTGGGTTGCTTCTTGATTTGGCCATGGAGATGATGAAAGAAATGGTTGTTGTGACCAATTTGAGAATGGAGGTTTATTTTTCCACATATTACTATATTGTTGAGCATGATATTGTGGAGGCTGAAAAGAAGAAGTTGGGTCTGAGAACATACCTGATTGTCACGATTGCCATTGATGGCACTGATTGAGTAGGTACATCGATTTTGGCTCTTGTTTTGCTTCCTTGTACACTGCTTTCAATCTAGGAAGTGAGAGACAACTCTCTGTAAAGTGGTATTTTGCACAAATTGTGCAAAATTGGACTGCATCTAATGGACACTCCTTGTGGCTGTGTTTCTTTCTGCATCTGGGATAGAAGATTGCCAACTATTGTTTTGCCTCTACTTGCTTCTGTTTGGCCTACATAATATCAAGTTGTGTTGTCAGATTCCCCAATATGTTAGTTTTGAAATTTTCTAATAAATTTCCATTTTCTGCACAAGTTACTCCTTCTGCAGAAATTCTATTATCTCTTGCAAACCGATCATGTTCTGCTGATTTTAGTCTTGTGCTACCTATTGAGCTCCTGATACATAGATTAATAATGTCAGCAAAATTTTCCTGATAAACATCTCCTTTTCCCATAATATTTAGTGTTTCAATCCATTGTTCCTTCATTCCCCTAATTAATGTTGTTTTTAATACATTATTAGGTAATGGTAATGATGCATAAGGAGATCCTTGAAGATTATACTAGAAACGTTCAACATACTTTTCTAATGTTTCATTCGTTCTAGCTACCATTTAAAATATTTCATCTTTTAATTCTCTAGACCTATCATAGTCCTAATATCTATTTAGAAAAACATCTTTCATTTGTTCCCAATTGTTTATAACACCACCTCCCAATCCCATAAACCATCTTAAAGAAGCCCCTTTTAATGTAGAGGGTAACAATTTTAGTTTTTGGAGATTAGTGGTATAGTCATATCCTCTACATAGCACATCAAATTCAAATAAGAATGCATCTGGATCTTCTGATGCAAGGCCATGGAATGTAGGGATATGCTGGAGAGGAATTTCTTTCGTAGGTGCATTAGTTGCCGTATCCACAATGGGGTTTTGCAGTGTAGAGGTTTGGGTGTTCGGCTAGTTCTGGGTCATTTGGTCAAATATATGCCAATAAACTTCTGGAATATCTAGGAGGGTATTCCTAGGCTTTCGAGGGGGAATGGCTCTAACAGGAATGGCCTTAATAGCACTTCCTTTATCTGGGATGATGAGAGTGCCTGATGTCTGGAGGGATTCTAGTTCTTGAGTTTCTTCAACTTCGTTAAAATGATTTTTGCAGCACTTCCCTTATCTAGGCTACTTAATGGCTGAATTATCCCAAGAGGAGATCTTGGTTCTTCAATTTCTCCTGTTTCTCCTCTCCCTTCACAAAGGTTGCTAAGGTTCCCTTCCTGCAATGATTTTGGGCTAGAATTCTCAATTTCGTGAAAATCTTGCTCTTTGGTTTGACTATGCACCTCAACAAAGGCTATAGATGGTGATCTTGTGGCTTGAAGGGAATAGTAAGCTGTCTAGAAGTAACTTTTCTAGGTCCTACCGAAAGCTGAGATTCTACTTTCTTAAGGATTTCGTCTATAAAGGTTGATCGGCCAAGGGTCACTAGCCCCTTAGCTTTGTCGGGCTTGGGTAGAGGTTTAGGATTCTTTTCAGGATTTTTCTACTTAGTCATGCACACAAATCAACTGCTAAGTTCTACACAAAGAAAACAGTAACAAAGTTGCAGGAAAGAGGGCAGGGGAGCAGAGCTACTACATGCTCCGTACATAGGTTCTTACCTTCCATTTTTAAAACCCAATTCTCTCCTAGCAGATTCTTACACTACTTTGGAAAATAAACAAATGGCTACACTCTTCCCCGACAACGGTGCCAAAATGTCGAGCAGTAAAAAGGGTCTTTTTCACCTCTATTTACCCTACATTAACTTATCAATCCATGACTGACTCGTTATCTCAAAGAGTGTACTCAGTTTGAGGTAGTCATTTGTGAGAGTAATGTTATTAGTATAGTGCTCTAAATACAAGAGTAAACGGATGCTTGAAACAAGATCTACTTACATAAAAGCACCTTAAAACCCAAATCGTGCACTCAACAATTTATCAATCAAGGGTACAGTAATGGTAACTCATCCCTCTATAAACTGATGCAATTAAAGACAATCAAGGAAAACCTCGTCAATCTGGGAGCTAGACAACAAATGTCAATGCTCACTACAGTCTCAAATCGTTCTGCATACTAAAGCACTAATAATACAAATGATAGGAAATGGAACAACAACTAATCTTATAAACAAGATTGAACAACAAAACCTTAGTCTACGGAAATAAATGCAGCAATTGTATCCTATAGGAATCAGATAACAGTCTTTACTCTAAAGATAAATCGAATAGCAAACGGAAATAGAGTGGTAGCTAATCAGAAATGAAATATAGAACAACAACTAGAGTCAAATATAAATGTACAATGAACCAAGATAAATATCACTCACGGCATGCTTAATATTAGAAGAAATTGTAATCTGACTTTGATACAAGTAATATCAATCTTAGTTATAAAGAATAACGATTGTAATTCGTAATGGAATAACAATTCCAGTTGAACAACAATCGTGATTAAGTGTAAACCATAGATAAATACAGTAATACCAACTTATGAATGTACAACACGGTTACTCTGTAATTGAACAACAATAATATTCTGTAAGGAACAGAAATGTTATATCAATAGTTAAAGAAACACCAAAGCGTTACAAAGTCAGAATGAACAACACAACATTCCTGTCACATAGAACAACATTACTCAGTTGAGCATAAACAAAATATAACAGAACCGTGATGTAAAATAACAACACGCATCATATTACCGAACAGAGCTAACAATGAAAACCACACACGAATTAGAGATAATGGTGCAGGAGCAAGTGTTCCACCAGGGCTAGGCCCTTAGCCTCCAGGGACACACCGCTTGAGATTACTCCAGAATAAAAGATGGAACAACAACCAGATTTATATTAAAACATCAAAACAGAGTTATAGTGGATCAGTCTTCAATGAGAGTCGATGATCAAAGTTTCAAATACAAAGGACAATTACATAAAAATAACAACAAGTCATCCCCTGGGCTAGCAGTGCTGCCCCTTCTTATAACAACAGAGCAGAGATATCAATGATGCAAAAATCGTTAAGATAGCGATCCCTCACGATCAAGGGATCCTAAGGGATTCGCCAGATTGTTAATTCTCAGTTATCCTCTTGTTCTCTTGCACCGATTTGATATCTCCTTTTCCCTTTCCTCGCTGATATGCTCCAATTAAGATCGTCTTGTTTGCATGTGGTTCCCTGCTAAAGGGACAACAGTTAACTTTGTCTTGTATTTTCCTTTGGGACAACAATCTTCCATTTTCTCCTTTTCCTACATAAAAGAAGGCAATTATTTGTTGTTTTGTGTTGCATCTAAATCCCATAGATTTTTTCATAATTTCTTATTATCTACCTAGTTCATGATGCAAAGAGGTTATGAATTTTAAAGAAAAGATGACAAAATAAACGATAAAAAAATACCTTCTTTAGTACTCCACAGGAGGGACACCTGAATTTCCAAACCAAAGAAAGGTAGTTCTCCATCCATTCACATAAGCATATCAAAGGTGAAACCAGTCTGACCAAACCTGAATAACTTTCATCACTCTCTCCTACAAGGACACCATAATATAATTGTAAACAAATTCACAAAGAGATCCACATAGTAATTACACTAATTATGATATTTTTTTATGAATAAAAATTACCAGCTGCCTTGCTAATTCATGACCAATAAGGGGATTGATCTTAATAAATGATCTATTTTAATCATTACTATCCTTAACATGTCCTATTATTTAGAGTGATATTTCGTGAATTGGCAGGAGTGTTTTTCCACATTTCTATTTGTATATCCCACACAATTTGGAATCCTACTACATTTGGCCTTCTCTACTTCCCTAGGCTACATGTGTTAAAGAGGGTACAAAACACTAATGATATGTTCATTTTCCATAAGTTCTTCTCATTTTTTGGATGAATTTTTTGGAAATTTTATTCATGCCAATTAGGTGGTAGGAAATAATATTCCATTATTCTTTTTAATCATCTCTTGTTTATGAGTTAGCATGCTTCTATTGTACTAGTTCATTACGACTATGTCATGTAAAGATCAAGTTGAGTGATTTTTACATTTGTTTTTTGCTGTAGTCAACAACTGAATATATAAGTTTTCTATTAGGTTGAATGATGAGACAACACACTTTGATTTCCACTAGTGCTCTTTTTTTCATATACTATCACAAGTGCACAAATATAATATCAAGTATTCTTATTGTTTTTAATGTTGTGATTCTTTCACCTCATAATGATGATATTGTTTAGTATTTTAACTAACATATGTAATTTTGAATATTCATATTGGATGAACCAATTCACATTGTATGATTTTTTTTTTTTTAATTTAGTCGCAAAATCATACTAATTAATTTATGTTGATTAATAATGAACACATAAAATAAATCTAAAAGTACTAAATTAGTAGATTATATTGATTAATAATGAAAACAAATAAAATAAATATATGACTAAATTAGTCATTTATAATGATTATTAATGAAAATAAATTAAATGAATATAAACTACTAAATTAGTCGTTTATATAATGAATATGAAACTACCAAAAAATATAAATGACTACTGCACATGATTAATTTTTTGTTACAAATGACAACTAAATTTTGCATATATACGACTATTAGTAGCTAATCTACAGTATCTTAAAACACGACAAAACTTTAGTCATATTTCTTTGGTCATTAATTGGTTTCAAACGATGACTAAAATTTGCATATATATGACTATTAGTAGCTAATTTACAGTATCTTATAACATGACCAACATTTTGGTCATATTTCTTTGGTCATTAATTGGTTTTCTTAGATGATCATATAGTAATATATTTTGTTGTATATTTGGTCATTAATTGTGGCAATTAATGAATAAATCAATAACTAAATCAATGACCAAATTTATGACTAAATATACTGCTAGATGATAAAATTGAGACAATCAATTAATGACTAAACTAAAAACGACTAAAAGTTGGTTGTGTTATAATATGTCGTAAATTAGCTACTACTAGTCACCGACTAAAAAATAATCATTTATATGTAAATTTTAGTTGTTGATTTAGTAACTAATTAGCCATTTTGTACTAGTAAATTGAGTTTGGGAGTAGCATATCCATTTTTCAAATAAAAAATTAAATCAGCATATTGGGAATGAGCATCAATTACACTTACCTCAGAAATGTGTTCATTGTTACCTATGTCCCCTTCATCTATTATGTTGGATTCTCTTGTAAGCAACTTACAGAAATCTTTCCCTCTAATAATTTTGGCTCAATTTATTTCGATATCGTATTCCTGAATAGATGTTACCCAATTCACTTTCTTTTCACTAATTCCTTCTGCATTAGTAATTGCCTCACTACTGGGAATGGGACTATTACTTTTGTGTGTGTTTTTAAGAGAAAAGTTATAAAATGATTTACAGATTTATATACAGCAAATGTCTGCTTTTCTACATCTAAATAATTCAGTTCAGCACCTTGAAAATTTGAACTAAAAAATGAGGTGGGTGCTTCAATTTTTTGATCATTAATTTGTGTCAAAACAATGGCATAATATGTTGAAGAAGAAAAAGTTTATAAGATGAAATGATCAAAGAAATTCAGAGTATATAAAGAAGGAACATCGATAATTGTCTTTTTTTATTAAATCAAATGCTTGCTTTTCATGATGGCCCCATTTAAAAACTATGTCTTTCTTAATCATTTGTTGTAACGACAAAATAATTTATGAGAAATCATGGACAAACCTTTTAACAAAATTGATCTGTCCAAAAAATGATTGCATGCTTTTTTTTTATATGGTGGAGAAATTTCTTTTATTCTAACAAGGTCAATGGAGATTCTATTTTTTGACATAATGAATCCTAAAAGTTTCCCTTCACTAAGAGTGAAAAAAGACTTTTTTAGATTTAATGAAATGCCATATTTTGTACAGTGTTAAAAAATTTGTTTTAAGTCCTGTAAATCACTATTGTTATTCCTCCGAATAAACATTAATGTCACTAAGATAAAAACGAAATGATTTGTTTAAAATAGCTTTGAAAGATATATCCATGGCTCATTGGAAAGTGGTCACTGGGTTTATTAAACCGAATGGAATTTTTTGGTAGGCATTGTTATCACCCCAAGAAACTCTCCTAGGGTGTAGCTCGGAGATGCTCGAGAACATTACAAACTCCACTTAATGTTGGAAATGGATGAGTGGAAGGAATGATGCTTTTTCAAGCTAGATAACCACTACTACTTTGCTTGACTCCAGACATGCGTGAACACCCATAGACTACAAGGCTTTATACCATCAATTACTCACAGTTTAAGGATTGGGTGACTATGGAGAATATTGGCCACACCAATAGATGCATAGGACCCTGTGATGGCTAGCTGCAACCAATAAAGAGGTCTGCAAATTGTTGTGGCCACCAACAACCCCCCTTCTTATGAAGTATTATTGCTAATACTAAATAAGTGGGGACCCTCAAAAAAATTAGTTAGTGTTACATTTTCTTTTTAGATGAAACCTACAACATCATGGACTTAGGAAAATACCTTGAAAAATATAGAAAACCTAAGTTTCATAATGAAGAAAATTAAATTTACTCCTTAAAGGATATTGCATCGCGCAAAGGATGATAGGATACACCTTCTAAAGAGTTAAAATGATAAAAGGTGATATTGTGACGCAAAACTTCATCGCATCGCATATACTGAAGACAAACACTCACATTGAAAAACTTTAAAACATCATCGATATGCGATATCGCATATCGCACATCGCAAATATCACAAGAATTATAATGATCTGCGATATTGCGATATTGTGATACCGCAATACTGCGACAACTCAAAGTTGTGATACTGCGATCTGTGATAAAAACAGTACGATGATATTGCGACATTGCGATATTGCGATACTGCGATCTTTGACATCGCAAAGAAGAAACACTAGACTCCTCCATCACAGTTGGTTCTGGCTCATTGGTCGAGAAAACTCTTTAGCCAAGCATTGGTCATGTATTTTAATGCGAATTAATGGGTTATTGCCAGTTCTTAATGAAGTAGGGTGTTGTGTTTTTTGAAAAAATAACTCACGTAAGGTGGCATGTCTTGTATATCTTCGGCACTTAAAAGTTTTCCTGTTATTAGTCCTTTATCATTACTTCTACTTCAATGTAAACTGCAGGAAAGAAGGATGAAGCATTATACAGGGCATTATGCAGAAAACAACGAAGAGGGAAGGCAGCGCTCCAATGTACATTTTGGAAGGCATACTTAATCCACTCAAGGAAGAAAAAGAGCCGCAGAACTCTTCGGAGGAATCTATCACAGATTTCTCATGTATAGTCATGGTTGAATGGATACTGAAAGACGTTGATACCAGAAACAAACAGTTTAATTCTCAAGGTTAAGATCTCACAGAAATACTATTTTTACAAATTTTGGGTTTTATACCGAATGAGAGAAAAATGCACAAGAGGCAAAAACCACATCAGGGAAGCCCGAATCAAGAAACAGAGGCAGTTTTTGATGCGGGATTAACGCTTAGTGCTAATCGCACATCGCTAAGAAAAATTGTTCAAAAAGGAAGGTCCCTAGTTGCTCAGTCACCTGCGAGCCCCGAAAACTGCAAGAAATCAGCAATAGAAGCAAACTAGAAACAGAAGACTGAAGGAAAAACAAAAGCATTGTGAAGGTTAACCAAGTTGAAATGGGATTTTTACGAGGCATACATGATAATGCTACATATTCATTGGATGATTCTCAAGTGTATCATCAATTTTACTGAGAAGAGAATGCCATCTCTTGCCATTTCTGTTTTCTTAACTCAACCAAAGGCGGAAGACAGTCAGCTGACTCTACTTAGAAAAATATTGAATGCTTGCGAAATTAAGGAGTAGATTTAGAAATAGTTAGTAGATTTAATTTAGAATAGTTTTGCTTAGAAAGAGGATGGTCATTTAAACCGAATCCTCAATTTCTGTAAATAATTTATTTAGTTAGTAGTATTTAAACCCTTCTCATGCATTTAGAGAAGGGTCCAAAAATTTATCAAAACTTGTCCTCAGAACATGCACTTTTGCACCCTCAGAGGAGGTTTTTGGTGAATGAATGGAACAGGGTTTATTTGATATTTGCATTTGATATCTGCTACTGATGTTGCACTTCTATACTCTTAGTAGATGTTGAATCAAGGAGAGATAAATCAATCATTGCTTGAAGCTCATGAGTAGGACTAGTTATAAATTGTACTTTTATCTCTTAACCATTTCTGCTTATGCATTAAAGCGATATTCAATTTTCAGTTATTTATATGTTACAGCATGAATGTCTGAGTTATCATTTGGCACTTTTGTACGGTGACAACTATTTTTTTATGTTTAGTATATGAATAGCTCATTGATGCGATACGTTTTAACAGCTGTTTCATCTAACTTCTTATACGAAGTAGCTCATTTTTATCGAATTCTTTTCTTATGATAGCTAAATGATCTTTATTACCAGTTATTGTATGAAATCTTTTTAGATCGCATAGAAGAAAGATCACACCCCGGGTTAGCATAAATTTCGATGTTTTTCTGTTTATTAGAATACATAGCATAGCATTATATTAGATAGAAGTATTCCAGTCCGAACAGAAACAGCCTTCTTTCTCACACACACACACACACTGAATTGGGAAATTGGTCCCAGATCCCCAGTCGGACCTACTATACCAAACGGATAAGGAGCTGCCAACCAAGGTCCGGACCGGGCGGGTATCCCCCTTGTTGTCGACCCGATTTTCGGGGCCTTCAACATATTTGGCACTAGAAGGAGGGCCTGAACTATGAATGGCAAGTAAATCCAAATCAAAATACCATTCTAAGAGTAATTCACCCTCACCATCTCCTCCGACTTCTCTATTACACTTAAATCCAGATTTAGAAGTCGCTAGAGCATCATCCGCTGCTACAAATCCTGACATTTCAGATCAATTTGTAATTGAACCTCCTGAAGTCGAATCTCTGATTCATAAACTTTAGCGATTTTCCATTTCCCCTCAAAGACCTGATAAATCTCAGGGCAGTGTTACTTCGCAGTATAACCTTGCTCATCCCCTGACTAGACTTAAGAGTGAAAAGTTTGGTATTCGGCCAACCGAACTACCTCTTCCTAAAAGGAAAAGAGTAAGGAAGTCACCTAAAGGGTCCGACAGCGAGAATCTTTGATCAATATCTTCTATCTCAACTTCTCCACCGCGAAGTCAACCATCTACTCCACCACCCCAGACCATTATCAATCCACCTAGTGGAATCCCTACAACTCCTCCTCAATCATCTGCGATCATAATCACCTCATCTTCTCAATCACAAGGACCATTTTCTGCGAATCCCCCTGTTAGCAGTTCAGCAATGGCCCAGTCTCCATGGAACAATCCTGGGGCAGTCTTAATGCCTGCGCCCTTGAGTCAAATACCGGCCCCTCGTGAGAAATGGTTGCCCAAGTTCAATCCTGAGGCAGGCATGCTAGCAGAAGAGCACATAAACAACTTTATGCTATCCATCAACCTCAACGGGGTTACTAATGAAGATGTTGTTGTTTGACTATTTCCTTATACCCTACAAGGAACAGCCGAATCATGGTATTTTTCATTACCCTCTGGATCTATTACCAATTGGGACATCTTCCAAGACCAATTTCTAACCAAGTTTGGTGACGACAGGTCTACGGCAACGTTAATCAATGACCTATCCAACCTTAGGGCAGAATCTAGAGAACCGATTAAAGATTTCAATCTACGTTTCAATAAGATTCTAAACAAAATTCCTACTACTTCCCAGCCCATCGAGGAAGTGCGATGTGAATGGTATATCACTGCATTACCATCAAACATAGCAATCTTCGTAGACAGGGCTAATAAAACAACCCTTGCTAAAAACATGAAAGAAGCCATAGCAGTAGAGAAACGTATAATAGCCTTAGAGAAGAAATCCACGTTAGAAGACCAGAAGTCTAAGAAGGTCACCTTCAAAGAAGAGTCCAAGAAAAAACAAGCAAAAGATTCATTCGATTTGGAGGGATTCCAAAAAGTTCTTAAGACCATGTCTAATGAAATGGTCGACATAAAAAAGCAAGTAGCAGAAACTTCTTCAAAAAGGCCCTACAGAGCTTTTAAAAGAGGCCTGTCAATGGATTCAAAGCCACCCAATGCTATAACAAATGCTGAATCTGAGGAAGAGGAAGAGGAAATTGCCACTGAAGGGAAAACCGATGATGAAGTAGTAGAATTACAAGGAATGTGGGATTTCATCCTCCCACAAGAGGAAGATCAAGAAGTATTCCCAGTTAACACATGAAGTAGAAATTAGCTTGATCCTCCCCAAACTACCCCAAAACCAAAGAGCACAAGCTCTGCAACAAAGGATAAAGTCGCAACAAAGAAAACGACATCTAAAGCGACTCAAACTAGCCCAGTCCAAACAGATTCACCTACTCCATCCAAAACACTGATCATTTCAGATGAAATGGAGTACAATATCATAGAAGACATGAAAAATACTAGGGCAAATATCACTTTGTATGAATTGAGCAGGCTAAAGCATCAACAAAAGATAATGATGAAAGAATTACATGTTGTGCCAGTTGCACCTTTGCCTGCCGCTATAATTTCTCAAGCTTCTCAGAACATGGGAAGACCTCCAAGTAATACGACTAACAACATTGATCCAAATGACATCGCTTTAATTGGAGGTAGATCGAGATCTCATACTCCCCCTTTTCTCCTTACTTATGAAATTTTTAACAAAAATGTACATAATTGTTTGGTGGATTCAAGTGCTTCATCGAATATTCTACCGAAGTCCATATGCACTAAATTAAACGTTCAACCACAGAAGTCCGTTGTTCACATCGTTCAACTGGATCGGTCTCAAGTCGAAGTCATCGGCGACTAAATCAAGTAACCATAAGGCTGTCATCCAACCTGAAGGTATGTCAAGTAATTGATATTTTAGTGGCTAATATCCCTGAATTTTATGGCTTAATTCTTAGCAGGGATTGGTCAGAAAAATTGCATGGATACTTCTCAACTGAATGGTCGCATATGTGGCTACCTTACAATGGTAAGCCAAATCAAATAAAAGTTGAACGAGAATTACATCAAAAGTACATAGTAACGGAGTTAGAAGGGGAAAATGAACCAGTAGTATATAATAGTAGCATAATTGGCAATTATTCAGTAGATTCTTTTCTCGGCAATTTTAATGCTCATACATCCCCATATTTAGAACATTCCATTTTGTCCCAAGTCGAAAATTTTTCTCAAACGGATAGTTCAAAATGTATAAATTTTCTAGATAAACTTGTAAATAAATCTTTGTTTTGGAAATTATTTTTTGATGGTTCTAAATCTAATGAAGGAGCAGGAGCAAGATGCGTGCTAATTAGTCAAGAAGGAGACAAAATCATGTTAACATGCAAGCTCGAATTTTATTGTACCAACAATACAACATAATATGAAGCTTTAGTTCAAGGGTTGTACAAAGCAATCAGGATAAACATAAAGTATCTCCAAGTATTCGGAGACTCTAAAATTGTAGTCAGACATGTACGGAATACTATACATTGCCTGTCAGGTCATTTAAAACACTATCAATCTTTAGTTCAAGATCTGACTGAGCATTTTACAGCATTCAATATTTCATCAATTCCCAAACTCCAGAATGTAAGCGTTGACCTTTTAGCTAACATAGCTTCTAAGTTCATTCCTTCAGAAGATTTTAGTCCAGATAGATTTTCAATAGAATTAATATTTAGACCTTCTATTCCTGACAACATCACAAACTGGAGAATATTCTATGACGATCCTGATATCGTAAATTTCCTTACTTCTGAAGGATCCTACTCCAACCAAATAATCGACGAAGATCAACATGATCGGAAATTATAGCAATATAACACTCACAATGCTATACCTAAATCAGTTGTCAAGTTAGAAGACCTGTACGATTTGAAAGATCGGTTTAAAAGGTCCACCAATTCGAAGCTCCAAAGTTCGACCTTGAATTACAAATTGGTAAACCTAGGAACCGATGCCAAACCCCAAAACATAAATATAGGCCTTGGCCTAGCCCCCGAAGAAAATCTAGCATATATTCGTCTTTTGAGACAATACAAAAACGTTTTTTCTTGGAATTATGATGAAATTAAAACATACAACACCTCTATCATCCAACATACTATTCCGATGATCGATAACGAAAAACTTGTCCAACAAAAATTGAGAAAGATTCATCCCAACTTAGAAAATCAGATAAAAACTGAACTCAATAAGTTGTTGAAAGCCAAGATAATTTTTCCCGTCAGACAT
>APFE030631203.1:121102-133391 GCA_000404065.3 Pinus taeda | reverse complement strand
CAGATACTGATCGGCAAGAAGTTCCTACAGGTGGTAGTCAGCCAATTGTGGAAGCGCCAGAAACATCCTTAAGGAGGTTGACAAGAATCAAACGGCCACTGAGAAGGTATGATGATTATGTCACTTCTGTTGCATTTACTGCTAATGACAATGAACCTCTGTGCTATCAGGAAGCAATAGAAGGTTCGAAAAGTGACAAGTGGAAAGCAGCCATGAAGGACGAAATGATGGCCTTGAATAAGAACGACACATGGGATCTGGTGGAGCTTCTGAAAGGAAGGAAACCTGTGGGGTGTAAATGGGTCTTCAAGCTGAAACGAGGTGTGAATGATACGGAAGACAGGTACAAAGCGCGACTGGTTGCAAAAGGGTTTTCTCATAAAGCTGGTATTGACTTTCATGAGATTTTTTCGCCAGTGGTTAAAATTGTTTCAATTAGAATTGTGTTAGCATTAGTGGCTTTGTTTGATTTGGAGTTGCAGCAGTTAGATGTTAAGACTGCATTTCTACATGGTGATTTAGATGAGGAAATATATATGGAACAACCGGAGGGTTTGTTCAGCATCACAATGAGAAATTTGTCTGCAGGCTCAAGAAGTCATTATATGGCCTGAAGCAGTCGCCTCGGCAGTGGTATAAGAAGTTTGATTCTTTCATGTTGAGTCAGAAATATGTTAGAAGTGAATATGATCATTGTGTTTATTTCAAACAGTTGAATAATGGCATATTCATTATCTTGGTATTGTATGTTGACGATATGCTCTTAGCAAGCAAAAGCATAGAAGAAATCAACAGGTTGAAGGCTCAGATGGCAAGGACATTTGATATGAAAGATCTAGGAGCAGCAAGACAGATTTTGGGCATGGAGATTTTTCAGAGACAGGAGCAATGGATGGCTATCACAACAAAAGTATATTGAGAAAATACTTTTGAGGTTTGGTATGGATAATGTGAAACCTGTTTCAGTCCCTTTAGCTTCCCATTTTAAGCTTTCTTCGAGTTTATGTCCTAATACAGATGAAGAAAAGTATTATATGTCTCGAATTCCATATGCCAATGTAGTAGGGTGTTTAATGTATGCGATGGTTTGTACTCGACCAGATATTTCACATGCAGTTGGGGTTGTCAGCAGGTACATGGCAAATCCGAGTAAAGAACACTCGTCAGCAGTGAAATGGGTGCTTCGGTACTTGAGAGGCACAACTAGTTATTGTATTTCTTACAATAAGAGTAGTGAATTTGTTTGCTGATATGTTGATTCCGATTTTGCAGGTGATTTGGATAAGAGAATGTCAACTTCAGGGTACGTCTTTACTCTTGCAGGTGGAGCTATCAGTTGGATGTCCAAGCTACAGAACATTGTTTCTTTGTCCACTACTGAAGCAGAATACATTGCTGCTTCTCATGCTTGCAAAGAGGCGGTTTGGTTGAAAGGTTTGCTTGGTGAGTTTGGTAGCTTACAGGACAACATCAGGTTACTTTGTGATAGTCAAAGTGCAATACATTTGGCTAAGAATCCGGCATATCATAGTAAATCAAAGCATATTCCAACTAAGTACCATTTTGTAAGACGGGTTATCACTAAAAGGGGAGTCTCTCTTGAAAAGGTGCATACAAAGGAGAACTGTGCAGACATGTTCACGAAACCAGTTTGTTGGAGAAGCTACGTTGGTGTTTGGCTTCTCTTGGCTTGCAGAAAAGATAAAATAATAATAAGAAGGCATCAGGCGAATTGTTGTTAAGGTGGAGACTGTTGAGATTTTCTGTTTTAAGTCAAATAGGCAAAAATATCTGAAGGATGACAACAAATAGTGATTCAGTTCCTAGATTAGCTCCAGGTTGTTGGGAGGGAGTTAATGCCTCCTATATTTGATGTGAGGGAGTTATGAGGCTGTTAGATTCTCTATGCTATATAACAGGCAATCATTCGGATGATTTGCTAAGAGAGTGTGAGGATTTCTTGATGTAATCTCCAATTTGATTAATATATTCCTGATGCCTATGTTTGGTGGACATAGCCCAGATTGGTTGGGTGAACCACGTTAAAGATTGTCTCTTATGTACTTGATTGTTCTGGTGTGTTAATTTTGCTGTGTGTGTTTATTAATTTGCTGTGCACCTGATCCAACATTTCCCTCGACCAAGGGTCTTAGTTGAGGTTAAATCCAAATAGTCAATATAACATCCACATACGTACTGTGAGGTTTGAACCCACAACATGCTATGCCTATTTTATGTTAAACCAATATTCAGCTACAGCCTCTAACAGCGTACCCTCAAGTTTGAACATACGACCTAAGATGTTTGTTTTGTGATACACTAGGTGATGCTCATTTTGTATTTTCCTAAAACACGAGCTTGATAGTTAACAACACCAGCCTATCGTAGGGTTCGGATATTGGATGAGGATAAATCTAAATAGTCAACGAACACCGGCATAATATGGGGTTCGAGAATAGGAAATCCAGACAGCCCGAATAAAAAGAACAAGGACATTTCATTTCAAAATATGCACTACATGAACAAAACACGACCAACATGGTGTCCGAACCCATGACTACAAGATTAAAAACCTTGCGCTTTACCAACTGATCTACACGGATTACTCCTGTTGACTTCCTACGTAAATCCAACTCCAAAATTATTTAGTGTCAATGAATTTAGTTTAAACTTTAAATTCAAATCAGTGAATCAAACACACGTAATTTACTGTTAATAATTCCACGTTGTGGACATGCTCTTGAATTACAGTAGCAGCAACTTTCAATTTGTTCTCGTTTTTGAGTTTCCACATTCTCGTTTTTCTTTTCAAAAGATGGGATGTTTTAAAATATATATATATTCAAGAAATATGATGGAAAGATTAACTATGTAGACCATGAAACAACAATTTCTATTATTTTGGTCACATTTTCGCAAACAAAAAATTTAGTAATCTCACCAATTTATATTTTGAATTGAAATTCTGAATTTCTGATAATCTATATGGAATGACAAGCCATCATGGCCTTTTGAAATACCCAAATTGTAAAGTTGGGAATATTCCAATGCCATCATGCCCTTTTTAATATCCAAATTGTAAAATTGGAAATATTCCAATATCCATGTCACAATTTGAGTTGAATCCTCCGAGATATTACAAACATCCGAGAAATCCTTTACAAAAACAACTCCGAAAATAGGGCGACCATAGTTGCAGATGACTCTACACTGAACATGAATTTTATTATTGAATTATCACTGGATCTAACCCTTTAGATAGGTCGAAATTTTTGTTTTCAAATAAATATCTGTAATTATAATCCGGAGTAGTATATAATTTTTTTTAATATTTCATAAATTTCATTTATTAGATTGTAAAATATTTTCCCAATCATTTGACATTTTCACACCTCTACTTTCATTTTTATATGTAAAGGACATTTCCTTCGTCTATTAACCCCCAAGATTATAGTAGATGCTTCCGAGTCTAAATATTTGTAATTTTGGTAAATTTTTATTAGTATATTTGTAAATCTTAATACAAGATTACTTAGAGTTCTAGAATTTTTAATTATTAATAATTTATGTGAACGAAGATTATGGGAGTCACTTCCCGGTCCAATTATTAGTCTTTTGGTAAATTTTTATATAGTGTTAATTAAAGTTATAGAATTTTTAACTAGTAATAATGTATATGTAAATGCCGTGTACGTAAAAATTTTAAATTATAAATTTTTGATGGATGAAGAAGCTTGTTGAGACTGATTAATTTAAGCCTGAGGTGAATGTTAAAAAAAAATATTTAAAACTTTAAAAAACTATATACAATTTGCATTGATACATACTTTCCACGTCACCAGTGTGTCGCTGGATTGAATTAATTGATGTTCTAGGGACGCATATGATTGTTGACTGGAATTAAGGCGCCATCGACCAGATTCCCCATGTTTCTTCGTGCTAGCTCGTTGGATATCCATAGATTGAATAAACGCGTCACACTTGCAAGTTGTAAATAAGACGCAAACTAAATGAGTGAGACCCGCTAACACCCTCATTTTCTTCGGAGTTGTGTACCCAGGCGGAGGAATTGTCCACTGAATCAAAAGTGGCCGGAATCAAAAACTAACGTGGTTGACTTTACCATTCTCGTTGCCAACTTGCACTTGTTCTGTACTCGTGGCAAGAAAATCGATTCAGTTCGCTGGAATGTATGCTGATTAATCTGCTGGTGAATCGATCTTCGGAAACCTAGCGGTGTAATTTTTAATTAAGTTAATTGTAATCCAAATGAGTTTATAACCCAAATATATGGTCCTTAAAATTTACTCTTGTAAGGGGATGACAAATACTATCTTGTTTTGACGATAACCAGTTTTCCAATCCACAAATTTTGTTATACTAAAAAGCTAAAAGAAATGCCGAAAGAGAAACAAAATGGCGTAAGCTGTATGGCCAACGATTTGGGTGCTTCTCCGTTAGCCGTTTCCGATATCGTCCTCCGATTCTAGTTATCCATATTCCTGTAACTCTATTCCTTCAAACGGCGTCAAGTTTCAACTCAACTTGCCGTTTCACATATCCTCTTCAGATTCCTGTTTTCCATATTCCGGTAATTCCATCCTGCAGCCTCCGTCACACAACTCCCATCTCCACCACCATTGACGTGGACTTTTGTGCATGCCGTTTGCCATCTCCACCTCTGTTGACGTCGACGTTTGTATATGCCGTTAAAGCAGCGCTCCCCTCCACGCACATTTCAAATTTGTCTTCCAATGCATCGCCAATCACTTTCATCATCATGATTGATACCATGAACGGTGAGCACCCGATAACTTCATTGATCAAGGGAAATCCATTTAAATTACCTTTAATTTTATAATCGTGATTAATACGATTAATGTTGAAATATAAAAGATATTAAATAATTTAATTAAAAAAAACATATCTTGCGTCCAAACAAAACGTTTACTGTAAATATCATTTCAAATTGAAATGATAACAATACATTGACAACGAAAACCAGGTATAGCATCTATTACATAGAATGTCTCAAATTGGAGCAATAACAATATTTCTTATCAAAATTTGATAAAGAAAAAACATTGCATGCTACATAAACTTAGACATCCTTAAAATATGTAACTACCCATCTTGAAAGCATAATTGAAATAAAAATAACATAGAATCAGCGTTTTATCAAAACCTATATATCCAAACGCGTAACTTTATATATATATATTCCGATTTCAGAATATAAATTTGCCATTTTGAACTAAAGTAATGTGGTTATTTTTTGGGACAAAATAATTTTTTTTAATTATTATTAAATAAAATTAATATATATATATTTTTTTCAATAGAATATTATTTTCATTGATTTTAATTTTTTTATTATTTTCTTATTTTTAAAATATTTTTAAACTAATACAACATTAATTATAAATAAAATAATTAAACCATCTAATAAAATTTATCTCAATATAAACACAATAAGTTAAATTTCTATTTTTTTAATAATTTAAAATTATTTATTTACAATATAATTAATTTAAATTTTATTTTCTAATAAATATTTCGGAACAACCCGGATGCAGGTGTTAATGACTGCAATTAAGATGAGTGTTTCGCCCACGCGCCGAGGACATGCTACCACGCTGCGGACAGGTGGTCGACATGGGCTCTGGGCTCGTTTTGGCCCAAAAGGACTCAACGAGCCTTAATGGCGATTCAATGCGTTGGGCTTTCCAAGATTCAGCCAACAGTTATCTTGTCATGGAGAACATCATCCTCATTCTGTATCTGCAATTCGGCTCTGGTTCTGGAAATTCGGAGGTTCAGATTAATGTGGAGGAGGGAGGCTCTGAGGGCAGTATTCTCACCCTCGAGTCCTTCCCCTGCCTGAATCCTGCTGGGTGTTCTCGCCTGGTTTAGTTGAATTTGTCGTTTGCTGCTAGGAGGCAGGGACATTGGCGTAACAGGCCCCACGAAGGTCTTCTGGGTAGCCGAAGGCACAAGGCCGTTAAGCTTCGCCCTGTTTTTCTCATGGCACCGCGCGCAGGGTATCGCAGGCCACGCAGGGGTGGTAATTCGGGGCATCAGAGTAGCACTAGAGACAGTGACCATTCCAACCCGCGGAGAATCTCTCCTTTGGCCTGTGCCTCGCCTCCCTCCGGGGATTCGGAGAATTCTGCAGAAGATGTTTGTAACGCAGTGCAGACTGCGACTCTCTACTATCGACGCAAGAGAGACAAACCGGTTGTCAAGGCTATGATAACAGTAATTTTTGAGGAGGAGGATGAGGGGGAAGGAAGCTTGGAAGCTGACATGGAAGAAAGGACTTCCCCCTCAACGGACAACACTTCCAAGATTAAGGACAGTTCCTATAGTCCAGAATTGCAGAGTAAGATGGACGAGGACAGCTCCTTCGGTTACTCTGCTGAGCAGGCGGAAGCATTACAAGAGGTCAGCAGCCTCAAGGGGAAAGAGCCCCTGGTTTCTTCTGGGGGTCCTTCAGAGGTTCAAAGGGACACCCATCACAGCAAGTCTTCCTCTCCTCAGAGCCCGACAAAGAGAGAAGCGTCTGAAGATTCGTTTGACTATACCCTGTATCTAAAATTACCTCCTGGCATTGAGAGCATTGAAGATGTTCCAGTTGGCATGGAGGTGACTTGGGAGTGTGACCCGGTTCGTGCAGCAGAAGACCGCAAGAAGCATGCGCAGGAGCGAGAGGCTGAAGCGCGGAAGAAGCTGGGAAATTAATGTCCGATGAGTTCTGGGTAAGCCTGTCCTCAGGCGATCAGTGTGTCTTTCTTTTTGGCTTCTTTTTGGGTAGGGCAGTATGCAGCAATGAAAAACTGTAAGCTCAATTTAATGTTGTTGTAATGGGTCTTGAGGTCTGGGTCTTGAGGTCAGGGTCTTGCGGTCTGGGTCAATTTCTAGTTTCTCTATCTGTCTATGTCGAGTTTGTCTATCTATGTCAATCCATGCTGAAATTCAAGCCATCTCTCTTGGTATATTTTGTAACGCTAGCCTGTATACGCAGACTTTCCAGGTTGGTGAGGAAAGTTTTTGTCAGAAAGCTCCACACTCGTTCTCAGAGGTGTACACCTCTTGTAAATACTCTTTTTTATTTTTAATATATTTAGTTAGCCTTTGCCAAGCAAAAAAAAAAAAAATTCGGAACACATTAATCACCCCTCAACATGCCAACACATTAATCACCCCTCAACATGCCACCCAACTTACAAAGTATTCCAAAACAACGTAAACGAAGCTGAAGAAGCTAACCAGGTAATGACCAAAACACACATATATTAATATTAATCATCAAAACGCACATATATTAATATTTTTAAAATAAATAAAATATTTTATATGCAATTGGAATAATTATTATTTTTTAATTCATTATTATAATTGAAATAATTCTTATTTTTAAAAATAATATAGTAGAAAACATCGCTCATTCATATTTAAATTATAAAACCCGTCTAAATATAATAATTTTTAAAATATTAATTTTCAAATTATTAAACAAAATATTACTAACTATAATAATAATAATCGGACTACTGTTTATGAAGTTCCATCACACAAAAATAATCTGACAACGCCTTTATGAACTTCCTATCACACCAGAAAATCGGACATGCCTTTTGTGAGTCACTTGTGATTTATATGGCAATGCCTGTTTTGAATTTTGACATAAAATCAGGAATCTTGCATGACGATAAGAAATCCAAGTAGTAAACGTCACCCTCTCGGGCCAAAAGTTATAGCGATCTTGAGATTCATTGTGCCAAAATTTATAGCGATTTTGAGATTAAGAAATCCAAAGGGGCTGAACTCACGACCTGTTCCCTTCTATCGAGCCTGCCAAAAACAAAGACAAAGATTGAAACACCCAGACGGCTCGAACCGACCACCTGCTCCTTTCCTATTGCGAAAACAAGGGATTTTATATCTCGGAATATAAACGCCCACCATGGAGCTTGAACCCATGGTTAAAAGCCTTGCACTCTACTAACTGAAGTTTGAACTGGACAGACTTCGTATGTTTTTGTCTATAGCATGAATAGGGATTGTAAAATATCTTTTGAAAATTGATTAATCGAAAATTGAATTGTAAATAGCTGATTAATCGAAAATGGATTCGATTGTTTTTACAGTTATATGGGGTTGTAAAATATCTTCTGATAATTAATTAATCAAAATTTAAATAGAATGGTTTAACGTTTATATGGGATTGTAAAATATCTTTTGATAATTGATTAATCGAAATTTGAATAGAATGTTTTCACGTTTATATGGGATTGTAAAATATCTTATGATAATTTATTAATCGAAAATTGAACTGTAAAATATCTTTTAATAACTGATTAATGGAAAATTCAATCGATTGTCTTTTAATAACTGATTAATGGAAAATTCAATCGATTGTTTTTAAGGTTATATGGGATTGTAAAATATCTTTTGATAATTAATTAATCTAAATTTGAATAGAATGTTTTAAAGTTTATATGGGATTGTAAAATATTTTTTGATAATTCATTAATCAAAATTTGAATCAATTGGGCTAACGTTTATAAATTTGAATCGATTGGGTTAACGTTTATATGGGATTGTAAATCATTGAATAATCGAAATTTGAATCTATTCTTTTGACATTATAATGGGATCGTAAAATATCTTTTGATAATTGATTAATAGAAAATTTGAATCAATTGCTTTAATTTAATGTTAATACAGTGCATGTAGTTTAGTGGCAAGAAATCTTCAACAATTTGAAACAGTAGAATTTGTAATTTTTAATTGAGTAATTTTGTAACTTTGGACCTTTTTTCCATTCCACCAATTGCCGTCAAAACAAATCTTTACTTCAGTAATTTTGTAACTTGGACCTTCTTCCATTACACCAATTGCCGTCAACACAAATCCGACTCCA
Organism: Pinus taeda; assembly: GCA_000404065.3. NCBI lineage: Eukaryota > Viridiplantae > Streptophyta > Pinopsida > Pinales > Pinaceae > Pinus > Pinus taeda. The sequence continues at coordinate 124,465 of APFE030631203.1, read as the reverse complement.
TCTCCATTGATGTGGACGATTGTATATGCAGTTAAAAAGAGCGGTTCCCTCCACGCTCGTTTCAAATCTTTGTAACCCAATTGCCGTCTCCACTATCGTTGACGTGGACGTGTTTGTATATACCGTTAAAAGAGTGGTCCCATCTCCGCGCACATTTCAAATTTTTGCGTCCCAGTGGACCGCCAACTCCTTTCATCATCATCATTGACAATGATGTCGAAGCACCTGCCAACTCCTTTGATGGAAGGAAATTCATTTGGATTACCAATTCATTTCATCATCATCATGATTATACCATTAACGGAAATGAAATTAAGATTGAAGAAACCTCCTTTCAGTGAACGGAAGAAATTTGTATAAAAATGTATACAAAATTCATTAATCCACCTAATGATGCCTAACCTAATAAGTACTTCGAACATTTTACCAAGAAGGGTAAAAGGTTAACATGAAAATTACATGCACACTATTTCATTTTTTGAATGCTCCTTATGGTTAATCCATTACTATTTATTACTTGCTTAACTCAACTAGCATCAAATAAGGTTTACATTAGAGATAACTAACCTAAAAGATTGGCTCAAGCACTTAAACTAATATACTAAGTTATATTATAGTACATAGCACTTGATCTAACTCAACTTACTAAGTTATATTATAATACATAGCACTAGATCTAACCCACTAAGATACATTGTAATGCATGTCTTTTTAATAGGGTTAGCAAGTTTAAAACCATAAATTCTACCATTTTTAGTTGAGGTAATAGTTTTCAAGTAAATCCAATTGAGTTTATAACACATACTGTCGTAAATCCAAATACCATCTTATCTTGTTTTGACGATAATCAGTTTTCCAATCTACATACTGTAATTTTTAATTGAGTTAATGTTTTTTCAAGTAAATCCCATTATGTTGATAACACATATGGCCCTTCAAATTTAATCTTGTAGGGGATGCCAAATAGCATTTTTTTTTACCATAACCAGTTTTCCAATCTAATTATCGTATTATCCTGAAAAGAAAAAAATTTGTAACTGGCGTATGTTGTCGGACCAACGATTTCGACCCTTTTCCGTTCGCATTCTGGTAACTGCATTTCTCCAAGCCGCGTCAACACAACTTCCATTTCCACCTCCATTGACGTGGACGTTTATTTATGCCATTAAAAAGAGTGATTCCCTCGGCGCCCATTTTAACTCTCAGAAACCCAATTGCAGTCTCCACCTCCATTGACGTGAACGTTTATATGTAACCTTAGAAGAGCGGTCCCGTCCGGGCCCATTTCAAATTTGTTGTCTAACAATGGAGCGCCAACGACATTCTTCTATCATGATTAACACTAGAAATGTTGATGGATACACTTAACGGGAATATTAAAGAAAACACTAAATCATTTAATTAAATTTAAAAATATCTTAGGCTTAAAGGATGATAAAATGTTTTAATAAATATTATTTAAATTAAAATATTTATGAGTTTTTTATAAAAAATAATCAGAAAAATAACTAATGACATATTTTGTATAAAGGAACTGTTTTTGTGTGATTTTTTAAGTTGAACTTTTTGGTGCCAGAATCACGTGGAAAAATTTAAGGTGAAATCTTGATTTGTGTTATTTAAACTAGTTTTTCTTACTGTATCATCACTCTGAAAAATCCTTAGGACATTTCCATTATCCCACGGTTAACCATGAAACTTGTGATTTCAATAAATTTATACTAAATTTTAAAGACATTAAACTAGAAAAACCCATAACAATTCAATAATATTTACTTAAAACAATAACACAAATCACATTACTTTAAAAGCACAATGGAAATAGAATAAACATTCTATATCAAAGCATTTTCATCCAAAAACATAACCATGTTAAATGGGAAAATACATAACCATGTTAAATGAACAAATATGTTTTCTATGATATTTGCATTATATTCTTTCATTACAATCATTCAAAAAAGGTGACATGATCATAAATTTTGATTACATATTAAAGTTAAATAAATATTATAAATGGAATAATTTCAAATTTGGATTTGTTAAAATGAAAATTCCAAAATTACTTATATACATTTATTATTCATGATTGGTTATTTGATATTGCAAATAATAATTAAGATTTAAATAACAAATTAATTTTAAGAGAGAAATTTCTTGATTAAGACTGGTATTTTATTGCTTATTAATCGTCATAAATGTAGAAAATGATTTCATGAATGTATTCTTATATACAAGAACATTGATTTAGAGTATAAACAAAATTACATCTCTACTTTATGTATGATTAGATTGTTTTCAAATGATGAAACTTATGAAGAGGTTTTGGTATATTTTCAAGAATTAAAATTTTATTCAATTTATGTTGTTGTTTTGTTTTACATTTCATAATAGCCAATGTTTGAGAGTTTACAAAGGTAACATTCAAGAAACCTTTAGTGAAATGTTGAAATTTGTATTTTGCTTTTAACTATAGTGAAAAAATTTATACAAAATTCATTAATGCATATAATGATGCTTGACATAGTAGGAATCCCAATCATTTTACTAAGAAAGAACTAACCTGAAACTCACATTCACACCATTTCATTTCATGAATGCTCCCTATTGTAAGTTCATTAATACGTATTAGATGCCTAACCCGAAAAAGACATCGATTGAGGCTTACAATAGAGATAGCTAGCCTAAGGGATTAGCCTAAAAATCTTCTAGATAAAGCTCAAAGCACCCAAACACTTGACCTAACCCACTAAGTTATATTATAATGCAGAGAACTTGAACTAATCCACTAGGATACATTGTAATGCATGTTGTTGTAACCACTATTACCGAAGTTTTCCAAGTTTGATTTGACTTTTGAGTTTAGGTTTCCTCTTTGAGAGCATTAACTTTAAGGTAATTCTTTATAATTTGACTTAAATTGAGGTCATACTCATAATTTTAACTTGTAAGATAAATTTCAATTATACTGAGTCAACCTCTTTGATTCACAACTCTTGAGAATTTTACAAATACAAATCAACCCCTATGTTTTCTTATAAATGAAAAAAAAAATACACCCAAACCTTTTTTTCTTTTTTTTAATATGATTTTAGAACAAATAACTAACCTATAAATTATTTATAATTTATAATAAATTTAAATGTATAATACAAATGTTATATTTTTTCAATAAATTATTATTTGAATTTTGAAATATATGAAATATTATAAACTTTTATAATACAAAAATATATATTTTATTATTTACACATATATAATAATTTTTATTTTTTAAAAATATACTTTTATTTTTCGCAATAAATAATTTTCCCATTTCAATTATAATTATAATCACACAACCACATTAACAGATTTGGTTGT
>APFE030631203.1:54338-113904 GCA_000404065.3 Pinus taeda | reverse complement strand
AAAACGCCATGGATGGAAAGGATCTGCCATATATGTGAGAATAGGAACATTGAGGATGAAAACCACTTCCTCTTAGAGTGCCCCGCGTACAATCACATTAGATCTCAGTTTCACAATATTTGTTACAATACTGACCTTCCTAGCCTTTTACAATGTCAAAATTATAGTGAGCTTGGGAGGCTTCTCTCCAAGCTTTTTGAGCATAGGAATAAAATCTTAAATCAAAATAAATAATTTGTTTCTTTAGGTCCGATAGACCAATGTTTGGTCTCGGTGGACGCTAACCATCATCATCATCAAAACAATACAAACCAATTAAATCTCAGTCACAAATTAAATGAAATTAAAACTTACATTAATTAAGTTAAAATTATAAAATGTATAAATTTAATGATAGTACATTTTAAAATTGAAATCCACTCACAAATTAAATTAAAATAAAAAATAATTAAATTAAATCCACCATTAAAAAAATAAATTAAAAGAATACAAAACCTACTTCTCTTATAGAGTACAACTTGAAACCTTGCAAGTTGCTTCCTCAAACCCTAACCCCTAATAGATTCTCATTTGATGACTGGACTATGAGCATGGATTGGAGCTCGGACCCGTTTCACGATCGACCACTTCCTTTACAACATAATTGCACCACATTACCAACATAATTTCAAAGCAATCTCCATCACATAACCTAGTCACGTTCAAGATTCCCACTGTAACGCCTGCGGTTATGAACCGAGCGCACGCACCTCTGCGGTGGTGGAAATCGACTAAGGCAGGAAAGTGCGTTGGAGACCAAGACGCGACATAGTTATGAGAGCATTTGGGGGACCATCGTTTATATGGCAGCTAGATGTGCAAAACGGTAGATGAGCCGACTCATGGGAGGGACGTTTACTCCATCGGTTGAGGGTGTCGGCTGGGAATTGTGGTAGGTTGGTCGTGGGAAACCTCGCCACCTATGGAGAATATAAACACATGGAGCTGTGCGCTCATTTTCACATCATCGAACTCGCATTGTCTCATCGCATAAGGGAGAAGTGCGAGGGCGCACTTAACCGCAGTGCATAGCAAGTGTTGGGGATGCGCCCACCGAGTCGGGCGAGGTGACACGAGCATCGTGCAGCATGGGTGAAGGTGCGGGTGAACCACCCACTGAGTAGAGGCACACGGGGCGAGGGTGCAGGTGAACCGCCCGACCCATGGGTGAACGCACACGGTGAGGGCGTGGGTGAACCACCCGGTTGGTGGATACATGGTTTGTGGTTCGTGTGGGTGTGCACAGGCGCGCCCGCTCATTCGAGCGAAGATTGTATTAGGTTGTTTGGTGGAGTGTTGAGGTGCGACCGCCGTGCGCTCTTGCATGGGCGGGCGCCCAACCTCGTTTATGAACACCGGCGGAGCGACGCTCCTGGCCATTGTAATAATTTCTCATACATAATAAAAGAAGTTCTTGTCTTGCATATTGTTGGCATTTCTATGTCGTTTATCATGTTGTTATGATGGTTTCCGAACATTATAATATAATTGATGGTTTTTGTACATGAATGAAGGCGTAGTTCGTAAAGTAACATAATTATGAAGAAGGTTGGTTACTTAGGTGGTGCCGCACCCAACCAATTAAAGGAAAAAAGTATTGGGGGCGTGACAGGTGGTATCAGAGCAGGTTCACAGATGGTGAAGCCATTGCTGAATGATGAACGAAGTGAACAGGTATGTATGCAAGGACAGGTTATGGATAAATCATGGATGAACAGTCTGGGTTTCGTGGACTTGATGGTCCGTGGTAAGACCATTCAAGCTCTTGTGGACATAGGGGACACTCATAACTTTATGACAACACGGTTGGCAAGAGAAGTCGGACTGATGATCCTCCCATCGAACATGGAGGTCAAGGCAGTGAACTCTAGAGCTAAGGTGGCGGGTTTGGCACACGAAGTGCCAGTGTAGATAAAATACTGGACGGGTCAGTTGGACTTCACGGTGATGGAGATGAACGAATTTGATGTGATACTTGGACATGATTTCTTGAAGGGAAATAAGGCTATTGTTGCCCCATTCTGTGATGAGGTGGTGCTCGTTGGACAGTCACAAACTTGGACTTTGCCCACTCATAGGCAAAGGAGGGAAGTCAAGGTGCAACATGTTTCTGCACTGATTTTGGAGAAGGCTATGAAGGAGTCAGATATGGAGACATATGCGGTGATGTCCAAGGGAGTTGAAGGTGATGGATTGGGGACGTCTGTTCCAGCTGATATTTCTGATGTGCTGGCCGAGTATGTGGATTTGATGCCTGATGAGCTACCGAAGAAGCTTCCACCAAGGCGTACAATGGACCATAGCATTGAGCTTGAACCAGGGAAGCAACCCCCGGCAAGAGCACCTTATCATTTATCAGGGCCTGAGTTGGAGGAATTGAAACGGCAGCTAAAGGAGTTAGCTGATGCAGGTTTTGTTAGACCTTCAAGGTCCCCTTATGGAGCTCCGGTATTATTCCAGCAAAAGAAGGATTCCAATGAGCTATGAATGTGTTGTGAATACCGTGCATTGAAGTAGCAGACGATGAGAAACAGGTATCCTTTGCCATTGGCTGCCGATTGCTTTGACAAGCTTGCGAAAGCTCGAGTTTTTTCCAAGCTGGACTTGAGGCATGGGTATTATCAGGTGCGGATTACTGAAGGAGACGAGAAGAAGACTGCAATCGTAACAAGGTATGGTAGCTTTGAGTTCCTTGTTATGCCATTCGGGTTTTGCAACGCTCCTGCTACGTTTTGCACTTTGATGAATGATGTTCTACGACCATACTTGGATTCGTTCGTAGTAGTGTACTTGGGATGATATAGTGGTGTACAATGAAAACATGGAGGATCATAAGAAGCACTTGGTGATGGTGTTCGAGGCATTGAGGGAGAATCAATTGTTCTTGAAGAAGTCTAAGTGTCTGTTCGCTGAGACCGAGATTCCATTCCTTGGGCATATTGATGGTTATGGGTACATACGGATGGAGTCGAGCAGAGTGAAGGAAATTGAGGACTGGGTTGAACCGAAGAATGTCCATGAAATGAGGGTGTTCTTGGGCATGACCATCTACCAATGGAACTTTGTAGAAGGTTACTCCAAGGTGACATCGGCACTGGCAGACTTATTGAAGAAAGACAAGAGGTGGTGTTGGACTAATAAATGTCAAAAGGCATTTAATGACTTGAAGAGGAGGATGGTTACAACGCCGATACTGAAGTTTCCTAAATTCGAGAGACCGTTTGAGGTACACACTGATGCTTCAGATTTTGCCATAAGAGGGGTTCTTATGCAGGATGGGCATCCGGTGGCGTATGAGAGTCAGAAGTTGTAGGATAGAGAACAGAGGTATCTGGTTCATGAGAAGGAGATGACTGCGATCATCCACTGTCTTCATGTGTGGAGGCATTACCTGATTGGGAAGTCGTTTGTTGTCAAGACTGACAATGTTGCAGCAAGTTATTTTGCATCACAACCGAAGCTTTCTGCGAAGCAAGCTCGTTGGCAGGACTTCTTGGCAGAGTTCGACATGTCTATTGAGTATAGACCAGGTAGACACAATGTGCTAGCAGATGCCCTTAGTAGGAAGGGGCAACTTGCAGCATTGGAGGGTGAAGGCTGAGCAACAAGGAGTAGAAGTCAGGTTTAGATGTCAGAAGAGATGCAAAACAAACTCAAGGAAAGTGTTGAAACCGATACTTTGGTGTAGAATATAGTGAAGCAGATAAAGGAAGGGAAGACACGAAAGTTCTTTCTACGGGATGGTACTTGTTCTTTGGAAACCGACTCTATGTTCCAAAGACACCTGGTCTCAGGAGGCACCTTTTGAAGGAGTGCCACGATTCTCCATGGGCTTGCCACCCAGGGCAACGTCGTTCTTTGGCATTGTTGGAGAGGGGTTTCTTTTGGGAGAAGATGCGGGAGGGTGTGGAGGAGTATGTACATACGTGCATCATTTGTCAGTAGGACAAATCAGATACGCAAAGGCAAGGGGGACTGTTGCAGCCTTTACCGATTCCTGAGAGGCCATGGATGAGTGTCTCGATGGACTTCATCATTCAGTTACCACAAGTGCAGGGGTATAATGGGATCATGGTCGTGGTTGATCGTTTTTCCAAGTATGTTGTCTTTGTTCCTACAAAGATACCTTGTGGAGCCGAGCGGACTACAGATTTGTTCTTTAAGAACATAGTGAAGTATTGGGGAATGTCGTTGAGCATTGTGTCAGATGGAGATCCGTGTTTTACAGGGAGATTTTGGACTACATTGTTCAAGTTATTTGGGACAGATTTGTTGAGGAGTTCGGGCTACCATCCGCAGACAGATGGGCAGACCGAGCGGACCAATTCATTGCTGGAGGACTACTTGCGACATTATGTGACGGCTGATCAGAAGAATTGGCATGAACTCTTGGATATTTCACAGTTTAGCTACAATATTCAAAAAAGTTCTGCGACAGGGTACAGTCCATTTGAGTTGGTGAATGGGTAGATGCCGGTTGCACCGTACACTGTTGTGATAGGAGGTTTTTTGAGGAGTCTTCATGCGAAGAGGTTCATGGAGGCTTGGGAGGAGACCTTGGAGTTGGCATGGTTACACTTGCATGATGCTGCAAGGAGGATGAAGAAGTATGTTGATAGGGGAAGACGGGATGTACACTTCAGTATGGGAGATATGGTGTTTCTCAGAATTACCGGGGAGCAGTTTCAGCCAGCCAAGGGGACAACCGCCAAACTGACATGGAAGTATGACGGACCATTTCAGGTGAAGAAGCAAGTGGGGGAGGTTGCTTATGAGCTGGAGGTTCTGCACCATATGCACATGAAGCATCTAGTTTTTCACATTAGTTAATTCAAGAGATGCAGACTTGATTCAGACCATCCATAGAGAGTTGAACCACCAAGAGGACCCGCTAGGATAGTGGACAAACCAAGCTTGGAGTTGGAGAATATTTTGGACTTCAGAACTACAGGGATTGGTTGCCACCAGAAACGGGAGTACCTTGTCCGATGGAAGGAAGCACCAGAGGAGGAGAGTTGGGAATCAGAGGACTCACTTTGGAGATGGAAGAGGAAGATTGCGAGGTATGAACGGAGGATCTGAGGCAGTCGGGATTGTCGAGGGCGACAATGATTTCCAGTGGGGGAGGATGTAACGCCTGCGGTTATGAACCGAGCGCGCGCGCCTCCGCGGTGGTGGAAATCGACTAAGGCAGGAAAGTGCGATGGCGACCAAGACGCGACATAGTTATGAGAGTGTTTGGGCGACCATTGTTTACATGGCAGCTAGATGTGCGAAACGGTGGATGAGCCGACTCATGGGAGGGGCGTTTAAACCATCGGTTGAGGGCATCAGCTGGGCATTATGGTAGGCTGGTCGTGGGCAAGGTATCCACCTATGGAGCGTATAAACACATGGAGTTGTGTGCTCATTTTGACATCATCGAACTCGCATTGTCTCATCGCATAAGGGAGAACTATGAGGGCGCACTTAACCGCAGCGCATAACAAGTGTTGGGGATGCGCCCGCTGAGTCGGGCGAGGAGACACGAGCATCGTGCAGCGCAGGTGAAGGCGCAAGTGAACCGCCCGCTGGGTAGAGGCACATGGGGCAAGGGCGCGGGTGAACCACCCAACACATGGGTGAACGCACACAGTGAGGGCGCGGGTGAACCGCCCGGTTGGTGGATACATGGTTTGTGGTTCACGTGAGTGTGCACGGGAGCGCCCGCCCGTTCGGGCAAATATTGTATTGGGTTGTTTGGTGGAGCGTTGAGGTGCGACGTCGTGTGCTCTTGCACAGGCGAGCACCCAACCTCATTTATGAACGCCGGTGGAGCGACGCTCCCAGCCATTGTAATAATTTCTCATACATAATAAAAAAAATTCTTCTCTTGCATATTGTTAGTGTTTCTATGTCATTTATCATGTTGTTATGATGGTTTCCACACATTATAATATAATTGATGGTTTTTATACATGAATGGAGGCATAGTTCGTAAAGTAACATAATTATGAAGAAGGTTGGTTACTTAGGCGGTGCCGCACCTGGCCAATTAAAGGAAAAAATAATTGGGGGCGTGACACCCACATTCATAATTCAATGAATCCCGTTCGCCTCCCAATCATTTTTCCAAGTAAGCCATTCATCTGAGGTGTGCGGAAGTTAGCTAGTTATCCGATGTGTAATGTATACGTCATACAATATTTTGCCATACTACAATGTACGCGGAAAACTTTAATCCTATGGTTCTCCAATGTTCTGTTTTTGAATCGTTTGAATTTTTCTTAACCGTGGCTACCACAAATATTAAAGTAATATTTATAGTTAAAATATTGAAGAATTTGCTCTCAACTCTTGGAATATTGAAGAAAGCGATTCACGAGAACAAATTTCACATAAATTAAACCATTATCAAGCGTTTGAATAGCCCAATGCGCTTACCCGGCTGTGAAATATATGATTTCTAAGTTAAATCTGTTATTTTTTATTTGAAACTAAAGTTATTTGTTTAACAGGTCATAAAATAAATGATTTTTAAATTAAATTTTCTTTTTTGGATTTGAAACTAAATTCTATTTAAATATTTTTTATATTATGCCTTGGATAATGTATTAGTCAAAAAATATTATTTTGAAATCAAATTGTGTCCACTCATTTATTTAAAAATAAAAAAAATTTCAAACCTAATTTTAATATAGACTGTATTTATGGCATAAATATTTTAAGTTGAAACCAATAAATTGAATTATGCGATTAAGATACACAATAATAGACGTTTTCATGGTAAATCTCCAACGTTGGGTGGAAGTCAAATGGTCAAACCATAACATACATTTTTTCTCTATATTTGAAAGGTTTTTTCCTTCGATACCATTTTTTTTATACATCGAGAAAATCTATCATAATTTAATTGTTAAATCACCAACAATAAAGATAGTTATCTCATGCTAATTCATCTAATATATTTTAAGTCTTCCGCATTTAACCTATATCATTAAACCTATATCATTAGTTATGATGGAAGTGAGATTTTAGCTAACCAAGAGTAGTTTTAAGGCATACTCCAAAACCAATTTACTAAAGAAACCAATTTTTCTAGAACACATTTTAACATTAATTAAATTTTATATTCAACCATTATCAAGCATTTGAATAGCCCAATGCGCTTACCACGCCATGAAATAAGTGATTTCTAAATTAAATCTGTTATTTTTTATTTGAAACTAAAGTTATGTGTTTAACGAGTCATAAAATAAATGATTTTTAAATTAAATTATTATTATTTTTTTTTTATTTTTGTTTTAATTTGAAACTAAATTTTGTTTAAATATTTTTTATATTATGCATTGGATGATGTATTAGTCAAAAATATTATTTTGAAATCAAATCTTGTCCACTCATTTATTTAAAAATAAAAAATTTTCAAACCTAGTTTTAATATAGACTGTATTTATGGCATAAATATCTTCAAGCCGAAACTAATAAATTGAATTATGCTTTGAAGATACAAAATAATAGACGTTTGGATGGTAAATCTCCAACGTTGGTTGGAAGTCAAATGGTCAAACCATAACATATACGTTTTCTCTATATTTGAAAGGTTTTTTCCTTCGATACCATTTTTTATACATTGAGAAAATCTATCATAATTTAATTGTTAAATCACCAACAATAAAGATAGTTATCTTGGGCTAATTCATCTAATATTCTTCCAAGTCTTCCATATTTAACCTATATCATTACTTATGATGGAAGTGAGATTTTAGCTAACCAAGAGTAGTTTTAAGGCATACCCCAAAACCAGTTTACTAAAGAAACTAATTTTTCTAGAACACATTTTAACATTAATTAAATTTTATATTGATTAAAGGAAAATAAATTGTGAAAATACGATTTGACTTGATATGTTTAAGATTTTTTTGCCAACATCAAACTTGTTTTAGAATCAGAAAATTACATGGAATATATATACATAAGCCAACATCAAACTTACTTTAGAATGAGAAAATTAGATAAAATAGATATAAATCAACAAAGCAGAATATTATATCAGAATATTATATCCTAATATTACATGATAGTAAAATTAGATTAAAATAAATATAATATTATATTAAATGTAATATATAATAATTATTATTAATATTATTATCAATCAGTAATGTAATTTAATTATTTTATTTAAAATTTAGTCATATAAGTAATTTTTTTTTTGTAAGTTTAGGTAGGTCGTTTTGTATTTATAAAACACAAACTGAGAAAACATACAAGACATAGGTGGCCACAGATTGCCCAATTGGAAACCAAACTTTTAGCCACCTAAATATAACATAGGCCATCCAAGATTGGCATGTCTATAGTCTTTCAAGCCATGCTATGTAAACCGAACAATTGAAAATAGAGTTTTTATCTATTGTTCCTATGGACATTCAGAAATATAAAGAGACTTTCCGCTTAAAGGAGCATTGTTCTATTCTGAAAATAGAAGAGACTAAATTTACTCATCTTGATCTTCCTGGTCTAGTTCCACCATTACTTGGTCCGCTGCTGAACCCCCGTGCACTGGTATCCTATTTGCTACGCCTAGGATGCTTCTCTCTATTTGGTCCAGTCTCATGTCCAATTTACAGATCTGGAATTGAATGGTTTGCAAGCCTTTCTTGTAGTCAAGCATGTCTCAGGTTATTAAAGCCATTCCCATAGAAACGTGCTTAATTGCCTTGCAGAGCAGCTTCTTCATGAGCCAATAAAGGTGCAGTTTCTACTTGTATTGAGACATTCTGCCCCTTGTGTTACCCAGATTTGAAACCATACCTCTCCAATCTTCCATTTCCTCCTTGGGCTCCTTCTCCTTCACTTCCACTTCCATGTCTTCAATTATTTCTCGTATACCTTCTTTTGTATTTCTCATGTAAGTTCTGGTTGCTTCCTGTATGGCTTCGTCCATCAGTCAACAACTTCTCCATTTTCCCGAGGTATTACTATGTTGTGGCCCTAGGTGGGTGCTTATCTATCCTTGGTGACTGCGACTACGCCCTCAACCCTGTCCGCGACCTGCCCGAGCCATCTCCCTACTACCTTCTATCTATTCAGAGGACGAACAATAATGAGTTAATATAAAATCCTCATCAGTCCAAGTACCCATCCACTCTAGATTGGGTTGTTTGTGGGTGCACTTTCGTATACCCAAGTCACTCGGGAAACTATCCCCTCCCCTCCCTCTGTTCCTCATTGCTTTTTCCTCTCACAGATTTTTGTTATCCGAGTCTCGTATGCCTGACTGCTCCCCCACTATGGCTCGATCTTTCCCATCCCAAGTATTCCACAGCATGGTAAAGCCATTAGTCATAATAACAGCTACCCTCTTAATCTCCTCAAAGGGCTCCTCCCAGGGTGGCATTATCAGCTTACATGGGTTCCCTATTGGGTTTCCCTCCAAGTCTCGCTTTCTTATGTGCTTCTCGTTAGATTTCTTTAATCGACTACTCTGCATGGTGCCTCTACCCTGATTTTCCGTCCTCATTTCCTCTCTGCTTATTTCACGGGATATAGGCTCCTTCTTCCCCACTTTGTCATTTATTATGACCTTACCCCTCTCCTGGTTCCAATCCCAGCTCTCAGGCTCTGCCATATCCTGAGGCCTGGACTGATCACTCTTCCTATCTCCCTTGACAGAATCATTTTCATCCCTCCTTCCTCTGGTTTTAACGCCCCCAGCATACTAGCAATGGTGGAAACAATAATAGGGGGCAACAGTTTACATACCCGGTGGCACGTTCCCTACTGGCTGGTGTAATATGTGGCTCCCTTGTCTCACTCTGTCTTTTCCTCCCTCACCTTCTATACTCCTGCATGCCACTACCCTGATGTCTCATCGTGTTGTCATCACCGTCCTAACCACCACTCCCCGACCTGACCTTCCTTCTGCCATCTTTCCTTACCAAATGGCGGTGCCTCTCCGTGTACCTATTAGCTCTCAAGTGAGCTGCACTGGCTTGTCCTTGTTCCATCATACCTCTAATGTCGCCATTATGGTGCATTACCGCCTCCGTCACCCCGATCGGGGGTGATATAAGTATTTTTGAAATTATATATATATTAATTTAAATTACATTTTTGAATATATAAATTACTTTAGTGTGTTAAAAAAGTTCAAGATAGTTTGATTGGGTGGTTTATATCATTCAAAACTACTATTCCAACAAATATCTATTGAATGTTCAGTAAAATTAAACCAAAAATATACTTGGAAAAACCAAAATATAAAACATTTACACTACATAATTAATTTCATTTTAAAAATTAAAAATTTGTACTCTTTACTATTAATACTACATATAGATTTTATATTTATTATATCAAACACCATGAATAATTGTATATGTAAATATGCTCTAAGAGTATAGTCATATGTCAAATTGTGTATATTGTACAAATTAATAATTAATTTATGTATTTTAAATTTTAATATGGTTTCAAAACTTTAAAATGAACTTTCCAACCCTAATATTATATGATGGCCTCTACCCATCAGAGGAAACAAGAATTTATACTCAATATTTTATAAAAGATTTTATTTTATATACATCTTATTTTCCATTGAAGCTCTCATCATTCTATTATTATGTTGGTGAAATTACAATTTTGAGGCTAAGCCTCCTTTCCAAAAGTCACCATGTTACGAGAGAGATATGCAATTGTCATAAATATAATGGGGTAAATAGGGGAAATACCCAATAAACATCAAATGATTGGAAAATTTTGGAAGTGATTATAAGAGCCTCTTAAAAATATCCAATAATCGTCAAATGATTGAAAAAATTTGGAAGTGATTATAAGAGCCTGTTAAAAATATCCAATAATCATCAAATGAGTAGAAATTTTTGGAAGTGATTAAAAAAGTCTGTTAAAATTATAAGAATTGCTAAAGGTAAATATTTTGTGAGTCATCACTATGAAGAATTTTGCTTCACATGGTTTGCATTGTATTAGGCTTCACTGCATGATCAACAAGTATTTAAATTGTAATTATATTTATTTAGGGTCTTTTGCACATTTACATTTACATGTCCATGTAGGGATTAATACTGTAATTAATTTTAATTACAATATCAATAGTAGAAATAGGATTTTACAATGATGATGCTTGTTGTGAATGGTAAGGGTTTGTGGAGACTTGTTTTAACATAGTTATCTACTACTTACCCAAGGGTTGTCTCATGTTCTAATAACAAAGTTGGGGTTCTAGTTGTAGATAACATGGGCTTGATGAGGCATGTTCTAAAGTGGGTGTCTTCTTGTGGCACAATGTATTTGAAGTTTTGCCTTACATATGGATGCCAATGATTATGACATGCAACTCAAAACTTATGGAACTTGCATAGTTCTGTTGGCTATAAAATATTTGTTTTTGGAGCCAAATTTACAGATAAACCTACCTAAGTTGGATTTAAAATGTTATATGACATATGATGACCTAATATGTGGGGATAATTTAGTGTGAAATTTCTCTCATACTCATAATTTAATCGTAATTTTCTTGAATGATATGAAGATTAGAGTTTCCTTCAATACAATAGAAAGTAAAGTTTTCAATAAATTGAATTCTGAGTATTTTACATTTAATATAATTTTGAGAGCATATATTTTCTTTTATATAGGAAACATATCAACCAATAACGCATTCCCACCAAAAAAAACTCTAATATAATATCCATTCACTATCCATCCAAAACCCATAAATTTTCAATAAACTAAATTCTGAGTATTTTACATTTAATATAATTTTGAGAGCATATATTTTCTTTTATATAGGAAACATCTGCACCAATAACACGTTCCCACCAAAAAAAGACTCTAATATAATATCCATTCACTATCCATCCAAAACCCATAAACTTTTCCTAATAAAACTTTATATTTATTAATAAAATTAAAACAAAACTTTATATTTATTTATAAAATTAAAACAAAATCATTTTTTAAAGAAATAATTATTAAAAAATATTCAAGAGTATTTATTCTTCTTAATCATTAAATGTGTTTCCCTCGACCAGGGGTCTTAGTTGAGGATAAATCCAAACAGTCAATATAACATCCAAATACATACTATGAGGTTTGAACCCACAACATGCTATGCCTATTTTATGTTAAACCTATATTCAGCTACAGCCTCTAACAACCGCCTACCCTCAGGTTTGAATATACGACCTAAGATTTTTGTTTTGTGCTACACTAGGTGATGCTCATTTAGTTGGAAATAATTCATATTATTTTCTATTAATGGAGAAATGGTTACATAGTTGTAACGTATCTCCTTAGTTTAGTATTTGTTCCTAGAGTTTAGGAGTGTGGTTGCAAATTCTTGATTTCTAAAGTTGTATTTAATGATGTAATCTTTCATTGATTGTAATAGAGTGTACGAGAATGATCTCTCTGTTTGTGAGTGTAGTCTCTAGGTGCAGGCCACACCTGTGAGCTACATCTCCTTCTTTTCAATTTTGTTCACAATCTATCTTGGTATCAGAGCTCAGATTGGGTGAGCCTAATCTTTTATCACCTTTGTGGCTGAAGTGCCTTTGTAGCTAGCTTGCCTGTGTGGCTTGAAGTGCCTCTGTGGCCGCCTGTACACAAGAGCTATGTGCTCAATTGAGCAGGTGAACTGCAGAACACCTGGCTCGGACTCGGAAGTTTTTTTCCTGAGTAAAAGGGGGTTAGCGCGGGTTTCTGGCTATTAAGAGTGCCAGAATTCTATATTGGCGCGACTGTTTCATAATTAAGCGCGCGAGAATACCGCATTGGCGCTGATTTTAAGGGAAAAATCGCGCCAATAAATTTTCCTTACATGGATTTTTTGTTTGCACAGATTTTGTGCTCGGGAGAGCACCAACTCACCTTCAAGGAGATCTGCGGGAAGCCTCATCTTTGTTTGGCGATTTGCGACGGGTGCAGATCGGTGAAGTTGCAAATCTATCTGGGAGAGGCAAATCGGATCAATTTTGATCAGATCAATTTTTTGGCTGTATTGGAAAACGTCAAATTTTCTCATCGAAGCGGGATTGTCAGACACTATAGATAGGTGGTAGAAGTGACAGATCGATCTGACAGGTATTGTTTTTTGTTGTTGGGTAGATTCATTTTGTAGATGTGATCAGGATGAGCAATACGATGGAATCTTACCTTCACGAGTCTGATAAACTTGATGGATCTAACTTCACAAATTGGAAGTTTAACATCCAAACCTTGCATGAGGCTGCAAATGCT
This sequence comes from Pinus taeda, assembly GCA_000404065.3. Lineage (NCBI taxonomy): Eukaryota > Viridiplantae > Streptophyta > Pinopsida > Pinales > Pinaceae > Pinus > Pinus taeda. Next base: position 100,620 of record APFE030631203.1, on the reverse strand, counting down.
TGGTCCATAGTTACAGGGGATAAGCTAAAGCCGAATGCAGGGACACAGGAGCAAGAATGGGAGAAACGAGAGAACAAGGCCAAAGTGTTGTTGAAGATGTCCGTGAAGGACAATATTATCCTGCACATCAGAGAATGTAAAACGTCCTCAGAGATCTGGACGACCATCAAGAATCTTTATCAGACCCAGAACACAAGTGGAATTATGGCCCTTAAAAACAAGTTATTTTCAATGAGGATGGACGAAAGGGAGACTGCAACTGCATTTGTTGCACGAATTAAAGATGTGAAAGACGGATTGGTGGACATTGGACAGGCGGTTTCTAACTATGATCTTGTCTCAATCACACTGAGTGGGATGCGTAATGAATTTCAAATATTCATCACTAGATTGGAGGCAAGGGAGAAAGAACCCACATTTAAATATTTGACAGGGATCTTGCTACAAGAGGAGGAGCGATGGCAAAACCTGAACCCCCAGAGTGATGATCTTGCACTGATGGCGAAACGACGACCATTCAGAGGAAAGCAGCCACAACAACGATCACAGTAGAAAGGAGGAACATCGCAGAAGAATTCTCATAAAGGTATGCTTGCAAATCATTATGTAAAGAAATGTTATTATTGTGGAAAGAAGGGTCATATATAGAATGAATGCTTTAAGAAGTAGGCTGATGGTAAGAGGAAGTAGGCAAATGCAAAGCACAAAGGATATTTTGTTGAAGAAGAAGATTTTAGTCATGAATTTCGACTGTTCACAGTTGACTGTGCCCTTTCAGCATCTAATGAGGATTATATTTGGTATGTCGATTCCGGAGCATCCTCACACGTGACAGGTAAAAAGGAATTTTTTGATAGTCTTGAAGAAAGTACAAATGGATCAAAAATTTATTTAGGAGATGATAGTGGATATGAGATTAAGGGTTATGGGGAAATTCCAGTCAAGTTATCAAATGGAAAAATTAGTCATCTTAAAAATGTTTTATATGTACCTGGAATTAAGAAGAATCTGATATCTATATCCATGATGACTGATCAAGATATGCAAGTTGAGTTCTTCAAGACTCATTGTGTGATAAAGGACTGTAGGAATGAAATAGTTGCAACAGGCATGTGAGTTGGAAGCCTATATAGATTGGATGCAAAGAGTATACCAAAGCGAGCCATGGTTGTAGGAGGATCGATAGCTGAACAACTCTGGCATCAGAGGTTCGGTCACTTGAATTTGCAGGACCTCATGTTATTGCAGAAGAAAGGTATGGTTGATGGGATCCCTATCTTTCGTAATATTCAGTTAAATTGTGATGGTTGTGGCTTAGGAAAAATGCATAGAGAACAGTTTTCTATGCATGATAAGAGGAAGGAAACAGATGTTTTAGAACTAGTGCATATTGATGTATGCGGACCTATGCAGACAAGGTCACTAGGAGGAGAATATCATTTTTTGTTATTTACTGATGATTGCACTAGATATTCATGGGTTTATTTTCTGGGTAAGAAAATTCAGACTTTCCAGTGCTTTATAGAATTTAAAACACTGGTGGAAAAACAGTTTGATAAGAGTATAAAAATTCTACAATATGATCAAGGGGGAGAGTACAAGCTAGGGGAATTCATGAAATTATGCAAATCTTATGGGATTGTTCAGCAGTATACAATGCCACAAACACCACGGCAGAATGGAGTTGTAGAGCGCAAAAATAGAACCTTGGTGGAGTGCGCAAGGAGCGTGTTACAAAGTAAGCGTCTGTCTAATAGTTTTTGGGAAGAGGCTATTAATACTGCTATATATTTGAGGAATAGAAGTCCTACCAGGTATCTTGGCTTCAAAACTCCTTTTGAAGCTTTATATGGATTCAGACCAGCAGTAAACCATTTAACAGTATTTGGGTCAAAAGCATTTGCTCATATACCCAAAGCTGATAGGAAGAAATTAGACCCTAAAGCAGTTAGATGCATCTTTGTTGGTTATGGCACAAAATTTAAAGCATATAAATTATTCAATCCTGAGTCTCATAAGACATTTGCAAGACGGGATGTAGTGTTTCATGAACAAGTATAGGAAGGGAAAGATGACAATGGTGATGATTGGCACATTCCATTGTTGTTGGAGGAAAGTAGCGAGGATGAAAGAGAGCAGGAGCAGAAAGAAGAGAAAAAAGAAGAATAGCAAGAAGGTGATAATGCAAGCCTAGTTATAGCTGAAGAAAACAAATTTGAGGTAAGTCCCCTACCAAGGAGATCAGGTAGGAAGACTCAAAAGCCATTGAAATTGAGAGACTATGCTTTGATGTCAAATGATTTGAACATTGTAGAGCCCACTAATTATAAAGAATCTAGTCAATTTAAGGAGTGGAGTGTTGCAATGAATGAAGAGATGGAATCAATTCTTAGAAATGACACTTGGGATTTAGTAAAGCTGCCTAAGAATAAAACACCCATAGGATGTAAATGGTTGTTTAAACCAAATATGAATGCAGACAGAAGTATAGAGAAATTAAAAGCTAGGTTGGTTGCAAAAGGATATTCACAGCAAGAAGGTATAGATATTGATGATACTTTTGCACCTGTAGCAAAGTTAAATACAATCAGAATGCTTATTGCTTTAGCTACTAAATGTAATTGGGAATTACACTAGCTTGATGTTAAATATGCATCTTTAAATGGTGATTTAAAAGAGGAAATTTACTTAGTACAACCAGAAGGATTTGTAAAGAAGGGGCAGGAACATCTTGTTTGCAGATTGAAAAAGGCTTTATATGGTTTAAAGCAAGCACCTAGGTCTTGGTACGAAAAGGTTGATTCTTTCTTTTTAGAGCATGGCTTTCACAGAAGTTTAAATGACCCAAATTTGTATACCAGGTACAATAAACAGGGGCAAATTATTTTGATTTCTTTGTATGTAGATGACATGATTATAACAGGAGATGCAGATGATGTAATCAGAGGAATCAAAAGGCATATGGCACAAGTTTTTGAGATGAAAGATCTCGAAAGCCTCCATTACTATCTGGGATTAGAAATATGTAGAGATACTGGACAAACTTTTCTTACCCAAGGGAAATATGCCAGAAATTTGTTGGAAAATTTTGGTATGGATAGATCGGCAGTGACACCTTTGCAGCAGAATCTGAAGTTGAGTAGTGACGATGGCACTAAAGAGGTTGATGCTACAATGTACAGACAGCTAGTTGGCAGCTTGATATATCTTACAACAACTAGACCTGACTTAGCATACTTTGTTAGTGTGTTGAGACAATTTATGTCAAAACCGCTTGAAAGTCATTGGATAGCGGCAAAGAGCATGTTGAGGTATCTTTGTGGTACTGTTAATTATGATATTTTATACACTGACATATCTGATGTTACTCTAATAGGTTTTTCAGACTCAGACTGGGCAGGTAACTTGGATGATCGAAATGCCATCACAGGTTACGCATTCAACATAGGATCCGTAGTCATAGCATGGAGTAGTAAGAAGTAGAGCACTGTAGCTTTGTCATCGTGTAAAGCTGAGTATCAAGCATGGTGTGTAGTGACATGTGAAGCAATCTAGTTGAGAAGGCTTCTCAATGATGTAGGAAAAGAACAGAAGAATTCCACTTCCATCAAAAGTGACAACCAGAGTACCATTAAATTGGCACACAATCCAATGTTTCATAAAAACACCAAACATATAGACACTCAGCGCCATTTTATCAGAGAGAAAGTACATTGAAAGGAAATTATTGTTGAATATTGTAAAACTTGTGACAATGTGGCTGATATTTTTACAAAGCCTCTTGCACGGGTGAAGTTTGAATTGTTTAGAGGGATGTTAGGAGTCCAGGAGAACCCTTTCTACATTAAGGGGGTGAGTTGAAAATAATTCATATTATTTTGTATTAATGGAGAAATGGTTACATAGTTGTAACGTATCTCCTTAGTATAGGATTTGTTCCTAGAGTTTAGGAGTGTAGTTACAACTTCCTGATTTCTATAGTTGTATTTAATGATGTAATCTTTCATCGATTGTAATAGAGTGTACGAGAGTGATCTCTCTATTTGTGAGTGTAGTCTCCTGGTCCAGGCCACACCTGTGAGCTACATCTCCTTCTTTTCAATTCTGTTCACATTTTATCTCATTTTGTATTTTTTTAAAACAGAAGCTTGATAGTTAACAACACCAGCCTATTGTAGGGTTTGGATATTGGATGAGGATAAATCTAAATAGTCAACGAACACCAGCATAATATGGGGTTCGAATTCGAATCCACGGCCTGCGATGCTTTTTTTTTATTTGTCCCAAACAAGAAATTGATAGACAAAGACACCCGCCTAGCGTGGGGTTTGAACCCACGACGTGAGATGATTTTTCTGTGTTAAACTTAGCGATGGTTGTTTCCTATTTTTCCAAAACAGGGGCTTGAGAATAAGAAATCCCTATGGTTCTAACAAACAGGAGCTCGATAATAGGAAATCCAGACAGCCCGAATAAAATGAACAAAGATATTTCATTTCAAAATATGCTCTACATGAACAAAAAACGAACAACATGGTGTTTGAACCGATGACCACAATATTAACAACCTTGCTCTTTACCAACTACTACACGGATTACTCCTGTTGATTTCCTACGTAAATCCAACTCCAAAATGATTTAGTTTCAATGAGTTTAGTTGAAATTCAAGTCAGTGAATCAAACACATGTAGTTTATTGTTAATGATTCCACATTGTGGACATGCTCTTGAATTACAGTAGCATCAACTTTCAATTTGTTCTCAGTTTTGAGTTCCACATTCTTGTTTTTCTTTTCAAAATATGGGGATGTTTTAATATATATATATATATATATATATATATATATATATATATATATATATATATATATATTCTAGAAATACGATGGAAAGATTAATTATGGAGATCATGAATCAACAATTTCCATTGGTTTGGTCACATTTTCGGAAACAAAAATTTTAGTAATCTCACCAATTTATATTTTGAGTTGCAATTTTGAAACTCTATTAATCTATTTGGATTGACAAGCCATCATGGGCTTTTGAAATACCCAACTTGTAAAGTTGGGAATATTCTAATGCCATCACGCCCTTTTTAAATACCCAAATTGTAAAATTGGAAATTTTCCAATATCCATGTCATGATTTGAGTTGAATCCTCCATGAAAGAAACATCCAAGAAATCCTTCACAAAAGCAACTCCAAAAATAGGGTCACCATAGTTGCAGATGACTCTACATTGAACATGAATTTTATTATTGAATTATGACTGGATCTAACCCTTAGATAGGTCGAGATTTTTGTTTTCAAATAAATATTTGTAATTATAATCTGGAGTATATAATATTTTTTCAATATTTCATAAATTCATCCATTAGATTGTAAAATATTTTCCCAATCATTTTACATTTTCACACCTTAACTTTCATTTTTATATGTAAAGGACATTTCCTTTGTCTATTAGCCCCAAAGATTATAGTAGATGCTTCCGAGTCTAAGTATTTGTAATTTTGGTAAATTTTTATTAGTATATTTGTAAATCTTAATACAAAATTACTTAAGAGTACTAGAATTTTTAATTATTAGTAATTTATGTTAATGAAGATTATAGGTGTCGCTTCCCGGTCCAATTATTATTCTTTTGGTAAATTGTTTATAGGGTTAATTAAAGTTATATAATTTTTAACTAGTAATAATGTATATGTAAATGCCTTATACCTGAAAATTTTAAATTATAAATTTTTTATGGATTAAGAAGCTTGTTGAGACTGATTAATTTAACCTTGAGGTGAATGTTAAAAAAAATATTTAAAACTTTAAAAAACTATATAAAATTTGCATTGATACATATTTTCCACATCACCAATGTGTAGTTGGATTGAATTAATTGATGTTCTAGGTACGCATATTATTGTTGACCAGAATTAAGGCGCCATCGACCAGATTCCCCATGTTTCTTCATGTTGGCTCATTGGATATCCAAAGATTGAATAGATGTGTCACACTTACAAGTTGTAAATAAGATGCAAACTAAATGAGTGAGACCTACTAACACCTTCATTTTCTTCGGATTCATTTACCCAGGCGGAGGAAATGCCCATAGAGTCAAAAGTGGCCGGAATCTGTGTGGGAAGACATTAATGCCAACCACTCACCATTAATGCAATTGCTAGACTATTCTGGAGGATTCGGCGAACGTCTTGAGAGATGGATAGCTTCCTGGAGTAGCCACTGACTCCAGAAAGTTCTCTATTGTGTATAAAAATCTGTTCAGCCATCGAATGAAGACATGTTGTCTGTGTTTTGTGTTCATTATCAATGTTTGTTCTCTGATTTGGTCTTAGAGCGCAGGTGAGCTGTGTGAGGAGACGCGTGAGGGTGTCTGAGCTTGTAAGAGACCAGTGTTAAGAGTGTGAGGCTATGTGAGCTAGTGAGAGACTAGAGTTAAGTGTTCATAGTTTATTGCTGCAAGTGGTGCGTCTCTTGGTAGTTTTTTCTGTAAGTGGAGTAGAGTGTGATTAAAGTTTGGGTGCAAAAGAGTCACTGTTAAAGGAGCTGGGAGAAGAAGCAGACTCAGATTTAGAAAGCTGCTGGCTGAAGCTGTTGGCGGAGCTTGTTCCTGTCTAGAAAATAGAGTTGAGGATTTCAAAGGAGCTTCATGGAGAAATTTGCTTGTGTGCTGGACAGAGGGTAGAGCTTGTGTTCGGTTGAAGGAGGTTTGTGTTTCTGCTAAGTATAAAACTATGTGTCATATATTTCCTTTGAGGAATGTTCTATATAGTTGTAACAAAAAAAAATTGCAACATATGTTTTTCTGAGAAAATGGTAGCCTGCAGTTTATGCGATTGAAGTTTTTGTGCCTTTTTTTGGGAAGTTATGGGATTCTTGTACAAGTTTACGTGTGGAGACTCTATTGTAGTAATGCTACTGCTGATGTTTGGTTGTCCTTGCTACTGCTACGTTGAAGATCTAAGATGAATGTTTTTTGCTGCAGCATTTGGATTGCATTTGTTACTAGTTGATCTTGTGCCCAAATCAGTCAAGTGGTTTGCATTTACACAAACGGGACTCTTGGTCAAGTACCTACGCAATCTTTGAACTTATCTAGAAGGGTGTTTTTCTTACGCCTGCTAAATATTAAGGTGTTTTTGTTTAAAAAAAAAGTAGAGGGTTGTTATTTTTAGTGATTGATTAAGGAAATTAATTATTGAAATTGTGAAAAATTTGTATCTTGGTGGTTGGTATTTAAGGATTCAGAAGATTGTTGACAATGGCTAATATCTTGGCACAGATCTTATTTATCTGAATCTAACAAGTTAGATGGTGAAAATTGTGCAAATTGGAAGTTTAAGTTGCAGACTTTGATGGAAGGCAACAATACATGGGCGATTGTGTCTGGAGCTAAAGTAAAGCCAGTGTCTTCTCAAGCCACAGATGCTGCAATTCAAGATTGGGAGTGACGGGAAAACAAAGCAAAGCTTCTTTTCCGAATAACGGTTAAGGACAACATTATTCCACACATTAGAGAGTGCAAAACATCCAAGGAGACATGGGACACTCTCAAAAATTTGTATGAGACGAAGACTACAAATCAAATATTGTAGTTAAAGAGTAAGCTTCTTTCAATTAAGATGGAAGAAAATGAAAGTGTTAGTGATTTTATTTCTAGAATTAAAGATCTAAAGGATAAATTAGGTGACATTAGTGAATCAATATCTAGTACAGACTTGGTTACTGTGACATTAAATGGAATGCTTGATGAATATCAAATGTTTATCACTGGTCCTTCAAGTAGAGAGAAGGCTCATACTTTTGATGAGTTGGCAAGTATACTTATGTAGGAAGAAGAACAGAGAAGAAGCCTTAAACAGAAATCTCCCAATTCAGATTTGGCAATGATGGCCAAAGGGAAGCACTCCTTCAAAGGAAAACAGTGGGAGAAAAATAAAGTCAAAAAGCCACAAGTAAAATCATTTCAAGGTACCCCTTTACCAAGGACAAATGCAAAACAAAGTAGAGATGATGTGTGTTATTACTGTGGAAAACCTAGTCATTCTGCTAAGAATTGCATGAAAAGGTGGTCTGATCAATTTAAGCAAAAAAGGTATTCAGGAAATTATGTTGATAGAGATGAAGCAATTAGTCAAGATGTTAGCAATCTTAAATTGTTTGTGTCCAATGCTGTTTTATCAGTAGAAACTGATGATGATAATGCTTGGTTTATAGATTCTAGTGCATCAATCCATATGTCATGCAAAAGAGATTGGTTTGATACTTATCATCAAATCAATAATGGTGGACGCATCTATTTAGGAGATAATAGATCACATGAAATTAAAGGATATGGTAATATAAGTGTTATGATGCATAATGGACAAGAAAAACAAATTTAAAATGTGGTGTATGTTCTAGGATTAAAGAAGAACTTAATGTCAGTCTCTACTATCACAGATCAACATTTAAAAGTTGAATTTATGAAATCACATTGTTTGGTAAAGGATGTGTAGGACAACTACAAGGTTGTTGCAAAAGGAATGAGAGTGGGAGGCTTATACAAGTTGGATGTAATGAAGAATGGGCATCAAGCTTTGGCGTCAACAAGTATGTCAACTATAGAGATTTGGCATCAAAGGTATGGACACTTAAATCATAATGACTTAATGTTACTACAAAAGAAATTGATGGTAGAAGGTCTTCAAATTATTAAGGGTGAACACTTTGAACGTGAAGGTTGTGCACTAGGAAAACAACATAGGGAAGAATTTCCTGTGGATGAAAATAGAAGAAAACATGAAATACTTGAACTAGTGCATACTAATGTATGTGGTCCAATGCAAACTAAGTCACTTGGTGGAGAATATTACTTTCTTATATTTATTAATGATAGAACTAGATACACCTGGGTGTACTTTATAAGAAAAAAAAGTGACATGTTTGAGTACTTTAAAGAATTCAAGAGTATGGTTGAAAAGCAAATAGGAAAGAGCATAAAATTCTTTGATCTGATAAAGGTGGTGAGTACACTTCAGGAGCTTTTATCAAATATTGCAAACAAAATGGAACTATGCAACAATTTACAGTACCACATACACCTCAACAAAATGGAGTAGCTGAAAGAAAGAATAGAACATTAGTTGAATGTGCTCGAAGTATGTTAAAAAATAAAGGACTTTCTAATAGTTTTTGGGCTGAAGCCATTAATACAGCTGTATATCTTAAAAATAAAAGTCCTACTAAGTATCTTGAGCACAAAACACCATTTGAAGAATTGTATGGTTTTAAACCTAAAGTTAGTAATTTAAGGATATCTGGATGCAAGGGATTTGCTCATATTCCTAATGAGGATAGGAGAAAGTTAGATGCCAAAGCCATCAAATGTATTTTTATTGGATATTGCACTAATCAAAGCATATAAAATGTATGATCCAAGTACTCACAAGGTGTTTGCAAGTAGAGATGCTATATTTCATGAGCATATAGATAAACAAATAAAAGAAGATGAATATAATACATGGTAGTCTTCTTATGAAAGCTTTAAGGAAGAAGAAGAAGTTGTGGAATAAACTCAAGAACTAGAACACATGGACATTCCAAAAGACACATCAAGGAATCAAAGTCCACAAAGAAGTGATGAAGGCACTTCATAGAGAAGAAAAGGATAAGGCACTCCACAAATTAATGAACCTCTAAGAAGGTCAACACGACATATTCAAGCCCCCATCAGGTATAAAGATTATGGTTTAATGACTCAAGTAATGACTATTTTTGAACCCTTAAATTATGAACGAGCCAAAAATCATAAAGAATGGATGGAAAATATAAAAGAAGAATATGACTCTATAATAAACAATGAAACTTGGGAATTAACAGAATTACCTGAAAATAAAGTCCCTATAGGATCAAAATGGATGTACAAGACAAAATTTAATGCAGATGGTAGCATAGATAAGTATAAAGCAAGATTTGTTACAAAAATTTATTCATAAAAAGAAGGTATAGATTATGAAAATACCTTTTCTCTGGTTGCAAAAATGAATAAAATCAGAATAATGATAGCATTGGCAACTAAATATGATTGGAAGCTACATCAATTAGATGTAAAGTCGTCTTTTCTAAGTGGTGACTTAAAAGAAGAGATTTATCTTGTTCAACCAGAAGGATTTGTAAAAAAGGGTCAAGAACATCTTGTATGCAAGTTAAAAAAGGCCTTATATGGACTAAAACAGGCCCCAAGATATTGGTATGAGAAAATCGACAAATTCTTCTTTCAGGAAGGATTTAGAAAGAGTAAAAATGATCCTAATTTATATTTCAAGACAGATAGAAATGGGGATATAGTATTACTTTCTATATACGTTGATGATCTAATAATAACAGGGAGTGTTGATAAATTAATTACAGATATAAAAATGAAGTTATCACAAGAATTTGAGATGAATGATCTTGGTGAGATGCATTATTTTCTAGGTCTTGAAGTATGGAGAAATGATGAAAGAACCTTAATCGCACAAAGAAAATATATAAATGAAGTACTAAAGAGATTTCATATGGATGGATGTAAATCAATGAGTACTCCATTGGAAAAAAATATCAAATTAAGAAGTGATGATGGAACAAAAGAGGTGAATTGAACATTGTATCGACAAATAGTGGGAAGTCTGGATTATCTCACTACCACCAGACCAGACATTGCTTATGCAGCAAGCATACTTAGTGAATTCATGGCTAAGCCTCATGAAAGCCATTGGATAGCTGCAAAAAAGGTCATTCGATATTTAAAAGGAACTATCAATTTTTGTATTGAATATACTAATGCTTTCAATGTTGAATTGACAGGTCATTCTGATTCTGACTGGGCTAGAAATCCAGATGACAGGAAAGAAATCCATCACTGGATACATCTTCGACATAGGATCGGGAGCTATATCATGGAGCAGTAAGAAATAGGCAATAGTTTCCTTGTCATCAACTAAAGCAGAATACAAAGAATTATGTAGTGGCACCTGTGAAGCTATATGGCTCAGAAGAATACTTGAAGATGTTGGTGAAGGTCAACAAGAACCTACAGTGATAATATGTGACAATCAAAGCACCATCAAATGGGGGAACAATCCTGTATGTCATGCAAGGTCAAAACATATAGACACACAATATCATTTTGTAAGAGGAAAGGTCCAATCAAAAGAAATTTGTCTAATATATTGTAATACAAATGAGAATGTAGCTGACATATTCACTAAGCCTCTTGGGAAGACAAAATTTGAGTTTTGTAGAAGTAAGTTATGTGTTGTAGAAAAGAAGGATTATATTGTAAGCCTAGCTAAGACTTAGACTAGCAGGCATAACAATTAAGAATATGTTTACAATATCTTATTTATTGTGCTATAGTATATTTTTCATATGGCTGGAATTAAGGGGGGGTGTTGGAAGACATTAATTCCAACCACCCGCCATTAATGCAGTTGCTAGGCTATTTTGGAGGATTAGGTGGACGTCTTTAGAGATGGATAGCTTCCTAGAGAAGCCATCGATTCCAGAAAGTTCTCTATTGTGTATAAAAACCAGTTCAGCCATCGAATGAAGACATGTTGTGTGTGTTTTGTGTTCAGTATCAGTGTGTGTTCTCTAATTATATGGGCAATTGTTTTTTCCAAAAATCTTGTAGCAACAGTGTTTGAATTGTGTTTTTAATGATGGAAATAGATTCAACACCATCAAAAACCTCTAAGACACCTAAAATTTTGAATTTTAACAACTATAACTTGGATTTTAAAAAATCCTCACCAAATTTTCTCTAGATATGACCAGAATTTCCATAACTTTTCAGGCCATTCCTCGGCTAACTACCACATTTCCTTCTTGTTAGCCTAATGTCTAGGAAAATAAATATTTTTTTAAATTCGAGTCTTAACCAGGAATGAAGCAGTTTAGATTACGTTAACCTTGACGTTCATTTTATTTGTGTCAATCTAACTGTAATTCGACCTCCTTGGACTGTGATAAAAACCATCGGATGTTCTTCTTCACATTGGATGGACGGTTAAAATCCTAACCGTAATATCTCAAAAAAGAGGAATTATTAAAAATTAACGTGGATGACTTTACCATTTTCGTTGCCAACTTGCACTTGCTTTGTACTTGTGGCAAGAAAATCGATTCAGTCGGCTTGAATGTATGTTGATTAATCTGCTAGTGAATCGATATTTGGAAATCTAATGGTGTAATTTTTAATTGAGTTAGTTGTAATCCAAATGAGTTTATAACCCAAATATATGGTCCTTAAATTTTTTTTTTTAACCACATGGTGAATCGGTAACTACTAGCCCTAATTTAGGGGAGACCTAGGATCAAACCTCATAGCTGCCACTATAACACCAAGAGCATAACCAACCACCTGCAAGTCGGGTATACTAAGTTCCTATGATTTTAGCAAGACAAAACTCACGGGAAAGGGGAATCCGCCCCTCTAGCCACCACCACGACAGGTCATTGTACTCAATGAGGTTTGAACTTCGGTCTCCGCGAGCTTCGCCCATGTGACTTACCGTCAAACCACACATCACTGTACATATGGTCCTTAAAATTTACTCTTGTTTTGACAATAACCATCTTTCCAATCCACATATTTTGTTATGATGAAAAGCTAAAAGAAATGCCGGAAAGGAAACAAATGGCATAAGTTGTAGGGCCAACGGTTTGGGCCCTTCTCAGTTAGCCATTTTTGATATCGTCCTCCGATTCCGGTTATCCATATTCCAGTAAATCTATTCCTTCAAGCAGCCTGGAGTTTCAAACCAACTTGCCATTTCGCATATCATCATACGACTCTTGTTTCCATCACACAACTCCCATCTACACCACCACTGACGTGGACTTTTGTATATGCCGTTTGCCATCTCCACCTCTGTCGACGTGGACGTTTGTATATGTCGTTAAAGAAGCAGTCCCCTCCACGGCCATTTCAAATTTGGTCTTCCAATGCACAACCAATCACTTTCATCATCATGAAGTACCTGATAACTTCATTGATCAAAGGAAATCCATTTAGATTGCCAATAATGTTATCATCCTGATTAATACTATTAATGTTGAAATATGAAAGATATCAAATAATTTGATTTAAAATAAATATATCTTACCTCCAAACAAAATGTTTACGGTAAATATCATTTCAAATTGAAACGATAACAATACATTCACAACGAAAACCAGGTATTTGATGTAGTGCATACAAACAATAATACATAGAATGTTTCAAATTGGACCAAGAACCTTATAAAAAATAAAGAAAAAACATCACATGCTACATAAACTTAGACATCAATTATAACAATTAATAGCTTGAAAGCATAATTGAAATAAAAGTAAAGTAGGATGAGCATTTTATCAAAACATATATATCCAAACCCGTATATCTCTTCTCTCTCTATATATATATATATATATATTCATTCCCAATTTCACAATATAAATTTGCCATTTTGAACAAAGTAATGTGGCTATTTTTTTTTGGACAAATAAAATTTATTATTATTATTAAATAGAACTAATTATATATTATTATTATTATTGTATAGAATATTATTCTCATTAATTTTAGATTTTTATGATTTATTATTACTTTTAAAATACATTTTTAAATTAATCACATCAATAATTATAAATAGATATTTTAAACCATTTAAAAAATTTATCTTAATATAACATTATAAATTAAATTTTTATTATGTTTTCCATATTTAAAAATTATTTATTTACAATATAATTAATTTAAGTTTTATTTTCTAATAATTATTTTGGAATACATTAATCACCCTCAACATACCACGCAACCTACAATGTATTTGAAACTGGCTACAATGGTAGGTCGTTTAGCTACAAATATTCTAGAGCATTCAGCGTTTCGTCGTAGATGATGCCGATGACACAACTCCAATTACTTCCTACTGATCAACACCGTCTTACTAACAAAAAAATCTCAGCAAAATGAGGTAGTAAATTTTTAGGTGGCTACAAAATGTTGCGGCACCGTAACTACTCTATCCTTACGCGGTCAGGCTTCTCTTTCTCTTTTTTGGCCCTCAAACATATGATTCATAACAACCCATGGATCACTAAACCATATCACAGAAATGCCAAAATCGATCGAGAAAAACTGACAGAAATGTTAGATCAGAGCATACATAACACACAACGGATTTATACTCAGAGACAGAGAAATGGAGAAACAACAAGATTACTCAATCAGAAGCAATGGAATAGATAAAACAATCACTGGAGAACAGAAATCACTTTGCATTATGTAACAGGCTTAGGCCTTGGCTGGTTTTCCTTGGCCAGAGAAATTACAAATTTATATAGGCAGAAGAAGGATCTAGAATCCTATATGTGATTTAGATGAAGATCTGGAATAATCTTGAAACTATTGGTAGTGTGGAGATCTAGAAAGATCTGATCTAGAAGGATCTAGAATCCTAGGTGAATTTGGCTTCACAGTTAACATTCTCCCACTTGAAGACAAATAAGAGTCATCAAGTCACACCGAGTCTTACCATGCTTATACATAACTCATGTTTATTTCATGGTATAATCTTAGTGAGCATATCAATAGGGTTCCTATCTATATGGATATTTTCCGAGGATAATTGTTCTTCCTCCAACACATGTCGAATCCAATGGTACCTTAAGTCAATGTGCTTGGTTTTTGAATGAAATTCTGGGTTTTTCGCCAAGTGAATGGCACTTTGACTATCAGAATATAACACATACTTGTCCTGCTTTATTCTTATCTCTCCTAGGAATCACTGCATCCACAACATCTCTTTACAAGCTTATGTTCCAGCTATGTACTCTGCTTATGTTGTAGAGAGGGCTACTATTCTTTGTAGCCTTGACACCCAAGATACTGCTGCACCTGCAAATGTATACAAATATCCTACAGTGGACTTTTCGGTATCCATATCTCTAGCCATATCCACATTTGTAAATCCTTCAAGCACAATCTTATTATGACCAAAACATAAACAATAATGACTAGAACCCTTGAGATACCTCAAAATCCATTTTACTGCTTGTTAATGTTGTTTGCCTGGGTTGGCAAGGAACCTACTCACTATTCCCACTGAATATGAAATGTCTCGTCATGTGCATACCATGGCATACATCAAACTGCCAACTGCTGAAGCATAAGGAATCTTACTCATCTCTTCTTTATCCTTGTCATCACTAGGACATAATTCAGTACTCATCTTGAAGTGGGCTGCAAGTGGTGTACCAACTAGCTTGGCATCCTTCATATTAAATCTATCAAGCACCTTCTTGATATGTTTTTCTTGTGACGGCCAAAACCTTTTGTTTTTCATGTCACGCATAATCCACATGCCCAATATCTGTTGTGTTGGTCCCAAATCCTTCATTGCAAATTTGCTGCCCAAATCTTTCTTCAGCCTATTGATCTTATTCTTATCATGCCCAACAATCAACATGTCATCCACATATAACAATAATATGATATACTTTCCTTGATTATACCTCTTAATATAGACACAATGGTTAGCTTCTATCCTCTGAAAACCATGTTCCAACATGAATGAATCAAATTTCTTGTACCATTGCCAAGGTACCTGTTTCAACCCATAGAGACTCTTCTTCAACCTACAAACAAGGCCTTCTTTTCCTTTTTCTATGAAGCCTTCTAGCTGCTCCATATAAATTTATTCCTCCAATTCACCATGAGGGAATGAAGTTTTTACATCTAACTATTCACATTCTAAGTCTAAAGCAACAACTAGACCAAGAATGACTCTAATGGATTACATTTTAACAACAAGTGAGAAAATTTCAGTGAAGTCAATACCTTGTTTTTGGGCAAAACCTTTTACCACCAGCCTTGTTTTATACCTCTCCTTCTTTTCGTCACCTTCATGCTTAATCCTGTAAACCCATTTGTTTTTTAAAGTCTTTCTACCTTTTGGGAGTTTTCCTAACTCCCAAGTTTTATTTTCCAGTAAAGATCTCATTTCTTCTTCCATTGCTTTCTTCCATTCTTCACTGTGCTCAACTTTACAGGCTTATTGAAAACAATAAGGCTCACCTTCATCAGTCAACAAAATATAGTTTGAAGGAGGATACCTTTGTGAAGGCGTATGAGCCCTAGAAGATTTGCGAACCAACTATGGTGGTGCATTATCAGGTTGAATCTCCTGTAAAGGTTTCTACAAGATTCCTTCTTCTTATTGTTCATCATTTTCCACTTGTTGTTCTTCATGCTCCTCAATTTGATTTCATTTTCTTGTATTGGTGATATGTTTTCCTGTTGTTCTTCAAACTTGTCAATAACCTTCTTGACCTCCAACTCACCTACAGTCCTCTTGGAAATTTCTGACTCATTAAATATAACATCCCCGCTTCTAATAATTTTATTTATCATCTAGCTTAGTTCTATTTTCTTTGGGAATATGTACGAATGCTTCACATCCAAAGATTTTCAAGTGAGAATAATTCAAATTCTTACTAGTCTAAACTTCTTCAGGGATATCGCCATCCAAAGCTGTAGTTGGAGATCTACTTATAAGGTAGCAAGAAGTCCTAAATGCTTCAACCTAAAAATTCTTCTCCAAACTGTAATTGGACAACATACTTCGCACCTTTTCCATAATGGTGCGATTCATCCTTTCTGCGACACCATTCTATTGAGGAGTACCAGGCACAGTCTTCTCATGCTTTATGCAAACCCTGTTACAATATTCCTTAAATGCATTTGAGCAATATTCTCCACCATTATCTGTTCTTAAACACTTCAGCAATTTGTTAGTCTCTCTTTCAACAACAACATGGAATTTTTGAAATATTCCAAACACTTCACTTTCCTTTTTCATAGGGTATGCCCAAACTTTCCTGGATGCATCATCTATAAATGTTACAAAATATGATGCTCCTTCTAATGATTTGATGTTAATAGGCCCAAACACATCTGAGTGTACCAGTTCTAACACATTTTTCTTTCTATCATGGCCGCCTCTAAGGAATGAAACCCCTCTTTGTCTACCATATATGCAATGCTCACAAAGATCAAGATTGTAGAATTTCAAACCTGGCAATAAATTTTTACCAAGAAGGATTTTTAAGCCCTTCTCACTTATGTGACCCAAACGCTTATGCCATAGATCTGCTGAATTTCCTTCTTTGTGACAGGAGCCAGATCTGATTTTCCTATCAGTGTCTTCAATGTCTATATTGTTCCTGTCTTGGCTCCTTTGGCCACGACCAATGCACCTTTCCTAATTTTCTAGCCTCCTTTTCCAAAGCTTGAATAGCCTTCATCATTCAATCGTCCCATAGAGTTTAAACTCATGCACATTTATGATACATGTCTTACCTGTTTCAACAATATATCTTGTCCATCTTTCATCTTGATCTGGACATCTCCCACTCCAACAATACTGCAAAAATGATTATTCCCCAAATGCACTCTACCATAATCACTAGGATTATATGAAACAAAACTATCTTTGCATGGGGTTACATGGTGAGATGCCCCAGAGTTAAGGATCTAATGAAAGCTACTACTAGATGTATATACACATGCATCCTCTACTGAAAAAATAAACATTGCATCACCATTTGTGGCTACAGTAGTAGTGTCACCTTCATTTGTGTTGGATGACTTGTGATTTGTACTAGACAGTCTCTGATCCTTTTGCCCTTTCTTCCAGAATCAACATTCTTTCTTCATGTGCTCGGGTTTGCCACAATGAAATCAAATGATTCTGCCTCTCCTTGATTTTGATTTGCCTCTTGATCTTGATTTCCCTTGTCGGCCTCGATGTATTCTCCTACCATGATCAGCTAGAGCTAGAGCCTCTCCTCCCTGGTTTTCCACAATTGACTTGCATTGCAGCTCCTCATTCATTAAACTGCTATTGACATCATCAAACTTCAGGGTCCCTGTAATTGTTGAAGTGCTCATAGCTACAATTAAATTTTTCCAGTTGTTTTGCATAGAACACATTAGCAAAGTAGCTCTAATTTCATCATCTAAAATGATTTTAACAGAGGTAAGTTGATTAGTAATAATATTAAATGCATTCAAGTGCTCAGCAACTAAAGAACCCTCTTTCATTTTGAGATTATAAAGCTTCTTCATCAAGAACACTTTGTTTAATGCCGTGTTCTTCTCATATAGATCATGGAGCTTCTTCCATAATCTTGTTGTTGTCTTTTCTCCATACGCATTGAAATAAACATTCTTTGCTAAATATTGGCGGATTGTTGCAATCGTCTTTCTATCTAGCTTATTCCACTCTTCATTTGTCATTGATGAGGGTTTCTTTGTTGTGCCCTCAATCGGCAAATATTGTCCCTTTAAAATCAGTATATCCTGCATATGTCATTTCCATAGGGCAAAATTAGCCCCGCTCAACTTATCCATATCTATAGCTACTGTGTCCATTTTCAATCAAATTCACGCCCCAAAACACAAAATCTCCACTTAAAAATAAAACTTTAATTATTACTCTTTAAAATTTAGTAGTAATGACCTTCCTCCTTTTAAAATATCCTTTTCAAAATTCCTGCTCCTTTTTAAAATATACTTTTCAAAATTCCAACATATAATTATATATGTTCATAATAAATATATAAAACATATATAATGTTTTAACCTTTTCACATTTCACACATACATATGTTGCTTTGAAAAAAAACTTGACATATACATGGAAGCTTGATGTAAAAAAAAACTTACAAATAGCACATTTCATCTCCAAAATCCACGGATCTCCATGTTTCAAACTCCAACAGCACATTTCAACATAGATCCATGACCTTGTTTTTCTTGTAGCAACTGTCTTTTAGTTTCAACATTCCTTAGCTATTTCCTAGACAGATCCTTCAATAGCACTAGGGGTAAAAACCAACATTTTAACGAACGCTGCCAGAGTAAGGCGATGGCACTAAGCGGCTTCCAGAGTGGATATTCGACCCTAGCTCTGATACCAGTTGTTGTTCAGAGCATACATAACACACAACGGATTTATACTCAGAGATAGACAAATGGAGAAACAACAAGATTACTCAATCAGAAAAGCGAAATAGATAAAACAATCACTAGAGAATAGAAATCACTTTGCATTACATAACAGGCTTGGGCCTTGGCTTGCTTTCCTTGGTCAGAGAAATTACAAATTTATAGAGGCAGAGGAAGGATCTAGAATCATG
This sequence comes from Pinus taeda, assembly GCA_000404065.3. Taxonomy (NCBI): domain Eukaryota; kingdom Viridiplantae; phylum Streptophyta; class Pinopsida; order Pinales; family Pinaceae; genus Pinus; species Pinus taeda. The sequence goes on along the minus strand of APFE030631203.1, from coordinate 81,403 downwards.
CATGTGATTCAGATAGAGAACTGGAATGATCTAGAAACTAATGGTGATGTGTAGATCTAGAAAGATCTTATCTAGAAGTGAATTTGGCTTCACACTATACAAGAAAGGTGTTCTAGAACATTCCACAGTAAAAACAACGTAAACGAAGCTAAGGAAGCTCAAGAAAATGGTGCCCATCAATTTATAAAGTCTTAACGTAACCACTAGCGCTTGTAAAACTGTCCGGGAAAGGATGAAAAATTACCATACTCATAAATATATATTTAGTATGTCTATTTACGCTGTAACGTGTTCCCTCTAAGAATAAATCCCTCTCATGCCTAGGTGTACAGTCGTGAGCCATTCGATCGTTCTGTTAGACGATTAAGTTAATATCATCCATTGGATTATTAACATCTCTAGTGATGTGAAATAATATTTTGTGTTATACAGTTAATTAATCTCGTAAAAAGAGGAGGTTCATTAGCAAAAGGATCAAGATGGTTAGGAGGAGGTTCGTTCGAAAAAGGATCAGGAAGGTTAACATGAGAACAAAAATATACTAGCAGTTATCAGAAGATATGACAATTTTAGATCCCTCAGGTCTACTTACTCTTCTTTCAATCCCAACCCATATCATTCATCTTTCTCATGAGATTCTATCCTTCCCCACAATATCGTTCTTCTTTTCAATTGCTCCCTCTGTAAAAACACTAACGCAGCACTTCCGGTACAAGTTTCTAAGCAAGAGGCTGAAGGCAACAACAAGGTTTTACTATCCCTAGTGGAGGACATGGGCATGGGTGGCTGTTTCCATCCAACTGGTGTGGTGGTGCTACAAAGTGAGGTCAGCTGCCGCTGGCTCCTCTGTCACCACCCTCTTCTTGTGACATTATCTTTTGTTTCATTATTTAATGATCCATGCTATCTAGGTATTTAGATTGAAATTTTTTAACACATATCCAGTGTAGTACTCATCAATACCTTTTTATGTCCATTGTCAAGAGCTATACAAGATTTGCACTGTATTTGGCGGGCTGAGGGAGCAAGTTCAAAGACCCTCTTCCTTGTTGTGTTGCTACGCCATAGATTTCTAGAGGCTAGGAAACGGATCTTGAAGGATTTGCAGCGTTCACATTATATGAGTGTGTATAAGAAAGAGAACAATGACGCTAGTGAGGCATATAAAATTTGGCTCTCTTTCTCTATTCCTGATGGTAGGCTGGACCTTAGACTGTATTTTTAATATTTTGGTAATTAAAATAAAACCTATCATGGAACCATCATTAATTATGTTAAATGCTTCATGTTCTTAAGAATTTTCATGAACTTCTTTTATTGGATATAGTAAAACCTATATAACTTAGTGGTCAACTAGCAGTGAGAAGAGGATTCCATCACGAACTCATTTTTATTGAAAGGTCACAAAACCTATCATAACTTAGTGGTCAACTAGCTGTAAGAAGAGGATTCCATCACTAGTTGCAATTCACAAATGTGGGTTGAGTCACCATTCTTAAGGAAAACCTTGTCATCTAAAATTCTCCATTGGTGACCCATAAGGGAGCAAAGTTCCACTCCTACCATATTCCTCTGGATCTTGGACTATGAATATGTTTTTTCAGATTCTAGGAAGATGAACTCTTAGTCAATTAAACATTTTTTTAAAGTCTTACTTCAAGACCAAAAAACACGGTGTTAACCAAGATAATATTTGTAAGGATGAACTCTTGGTCAATGAAACATTGTTTTAAAGTCTTACTCCAAGACCAAAAAACACGGTGTTAACTAAGATAATATTTGCAAGAATGCTAATATCCCTTGTGGTCATCAAAAAAACCTATCCCTAATGAAATCATATGTTATTTAGTATCATTTACCTCTTATCCCATACATGAAGGCAAATATTACCCCTAATTGTAATGTAACAAGATATTTTCTTCTATTGTGACCATATATATATATATAGATGTAGATGTAGATGTAGATGTAGATGTAGATGTAGATGTAGATGTATATGTATATGTATATGTATATGTATATGTATATGTATATGTGAGCTCTATTGGATGTATTTCTATTTTTTTAATAAAAAGAAATCACTCACAAATTATTTTATTAAACTATTTTAACATTTAAACAAATCATTTGAGTGACAAATCTTGGAAAACCTAATCAATGTTTTATGCAAACTTGTGTGACATTTTTAGATAAGCTACCACTCTATGGTTAGTATTTTATGAACTTATCAAAACCCTAATAATTATAATTGTTATGGTTAGTATTTTATGAACTTATCAAAACCATAATAATTATCATTGTTATAAGATGATTAATACTTTATAAACTTGTCAAAACTCTAATAATTATAATTGTTATAAAAATGGTTAGTGCTTTATGAGATTGTCAAAACCTTACAAATTATAGTTATTATCAATTAATTAAAAATACTTCACAAACTTATTCCAAATTTAAATATAATTTAAACATAATTTTTTTAAACGCTTTATATTTCTAACTAAATCATTATTAAAACTACTAAAATAAATCAACTATAAATTCTAGATCAAACAAAAACACACTACCATACATAATATAACCCAAAAAAATTCCATTATAATTTTAACAACTTATCCAGTCAAACACATTATACTAATACTAATACTAATAATAAGTTTAAAAAATCATTATAATTTAACAACCTATCAAATTTACATATATTAAAAATAAATTTGGTATATGTCCAAAATAATCCCATGTTCTTAAATGATGGTTTCTTGAAGGTGCATGTAAATTAAATAACGCAAACTTTAGTAGGTGAAGAAGGTGCATGGAAATTCAATAATGCTCTCTCTAGTAGGTGAAAAAGGGGCATGGAATTCAATAATTCTCTAGAAAAGGTAAAAAAGTACAAGAGTGAGGAAGGTACATGGAAATTCAATAATATTCTCTTTAAATTGCCAACGTTCAAAAAATGACAGTTCCACCTCCCCATTCATAATAATGACAACAAGTGGAAATGGGAATTTTGAGTGGGGCCCAACTATTGAATTTTCTTTGTTTTACCAGCTCCCTCCACTGGCAGCTAAGCTGCTTCACAGCTACTGAGTAAGAAGGGAGGGTTGTCAAATCAAGGTACTTTCCAGCGGTTTGAGACCTAATTTCTGTTTCGGGATACAGTGATGAAGAAGGTGCTGGAAATTCAATAATGCACCTTCAAGAAACGACAGTTCCACCTCCCATTCATAATACTGACAAGTGGGAATGGGAATTTTGAGTGGGGCCAACTATTGAGTTTTCTTTGTTTTACCAGGTCCCTCCACTGCGAGCTGAGTTGCTTCACAACTACTAAGTACGAAGGGAGGGTTGTGCTTGATTGCAACTGGACCATCCCTGCATTCAAATTGTTGAGTACTCACCAAAATTTATTCTTTTTCCTGTAAAGAAGATCGCCTTAGACTATATGTTTCTCTCATTGCCTCCCCAAAACTGAACGATGACTATTTCTTCTTGTGATATTGCCTTCTGCTTCATTCATTCATGATCCATGTTATCTAGGTATTTAGATTGAATTTTTTTAACCACATATCCAGTTTAGTGTATTCACCAATACCTTTTTCTATCCATTTCCAAGATCTGTATGGGAATTTCCTTGCATTTGATGGGATGAGGGAGTAGGTTCGAAGCTCCTCTTCCTTGTTGGGTTGTTATGCCATGGATTTCTAGAGGTTGGGAAACGAAGCTTGAAGGATTCACGGCGTTTGCATTATATGAGTGTGTATTAGAAAGAGGATTCCTCTTCCTTGCTGAGTTGCTGCACCATGGATTTCGAGAGGTTGGGAAACAAAGCTTGAAGGATTTGCAATGTTCGCGTTATATGAGTGTGAGGAAAATGAGGCTATTCAGGCATATGGAATTTGGATCTCCGATTGTACGTTGGACCACTTGTATTTTTAATATTCTGGTAATTAAAAGAAAATGTTAGAAGAATGAAATTTTATCCTTATATGAAAATAGTCGTGCAATGTTTTTTATTTTTCAAGTAATCATTTCTTATTATAGACATACATTGGGCCTCACTAAGTCATATTTTGTGGACCAATGTCATTTTATACAGGCATATTGTTCAATTCATGTGTGACCCACAACTTTACTGTGCAAATACTCTATGAGTAAATAAATACTACAACATTTGGAATCAAATTGGTCAGATGGTTATTAATTAGGTAACCATAATTTGATAAACTAACTAACAAACTGTATGAAGAAAATGTGAACATATTTTTCTATCATGTATAGTTTGTCTCAATATGGTGAGCAGAACATTACCTTCATAATCTATCATGTATTGTTTGTCTGAGTATGAGATTTGTCCCGTGTACAAAAAATTTGGCATTTGGTCTGATATCATGTTAATAATTCATCTAATTATTACAGATACTATAGTAAGTGGCATTTTTATATTGATTAAAATAGTTCTAACCAGTGGCATAGTTTTAATATTGGATATAGAAGTGGTAAGAAGTTGGGAGTTTGAAATTGTTGAGAACTAGAAATTGTATAAAATGAAAAAATAATGCCTTCTTTTCACTAATAAATTTCATACAATTATGGTTTCAAGATGAACTAAAGAAAAAATAAAGATAAGAAAAAGAATGGTATGTATGAACAATTATCAAAAGATTGATTTAAAAATTTAGATGAAACTCACTGCGATATCCTACTCAATCTTATTAAGAAATCACCATGCAAAACCAATCCAATTAGGATGTTGACATCAACATAATTAGGCACTTACCATAAACCTTACCTCTTTCCTAGTTAGAAAATTTGATGCCATGAATAGTGAAAATGAGAACATCCATTAAAAGCGACCACACCCTTCACTATTTTATTTTTTTTAATTTATTTTGAATATCATAAAGTAAATTAAATATTATAAATATTTATTGTTATTTATAGTTTTTTTAAAATATCAATAAATAATTAATCCAAATAAAAAAATATGGAAAAAATACAAATATTACTTAGACTTTTGATATTAATTTTTATGATTAAACAAATATAAAACCAATCTCTTTTAAACCGGAATAAAACTAAGGGCATTCATTCTCGTAGTGTTATGTAACATATTCTTGAATTTCTTCCTATACTAGCACTACTGTGATAGTGTAACAAGGCATGATATTTTGTGTCTATTTTTGTTCTTTTCCTAAATGGCCAAGGTAATATTTAATGTCGTTGGGGGTTGTATTACTATTATAGTGTAACAAGGCATGATAGTTTGTGTCTATCTTTGTTCTTTTCCTAAATGGCCAAGGTAAAATTTAATGTCATTGGGATTGTCTTACTTTTTGTTATAAATATGTTAATTTTGTATTATTGCTATCCAATGAAATAATATTTGATTTAATTCTGTCTATAATAATAACATATAATAATTATTATCTTATATTAATTAAAAGCATAACATTGAATCCATGAATGTGACCATATTAAACTTTATTTTCTAATAATTATTTTGGAACACATTAATAACCTGTCAACATACCACCCAACCTACATTGTATTCCAAAACAACATCGTACACTAAAAACAACGTAAACGAAGCTGAAGAAGCTCAGGAAAATGGCGCCCATCAATTTATAAAGTCTGAATGTAATCACTGGCGCTTGTAAAACCGTCAGGGAAAGGCTGAAAATTGACCGTACTCATAAATATATATTGAGCACGTCTATTTATAAATTATAATAATTTAATAGGTGCAAGAGGGTGGAAATTACAATAAGATTAAATGCATTTAAGGACTCAACATCACCCCCTTGGGGTTTAAACCCACGGGCCACGAGTACGATGTTTGTATTTTGCCAAAACAAAAATTATAGCGATCTTGAGATTAAGAAATCCAGACTTGCGACACATTGTGCCAAAAACTATAGGGATCTTGAGATTAAGACATCCAAAGGGGCTGAACTCACGACCTGTTCCCTTCTATCGAGCCTGCCAAAAACAAATACAAAGATTAAAAAACCCAGATGGCTCCTTTCCTATTGTGAAAACAAGGAATCTTATATCTCGGAATATAAATACCCACGGTTAAAAGCCTTGCAGTTTCAACTGGACAGACTTCGTATGTTTTTGTCTATCAGCATGAATAGCGATTGTAAAATATCTTTTGACAATTGATTAATCAAAAATTGAATTGTAAAATATCTGTTAATCAAAAATTGAATCGATTGTTTTAAGAGATATATGGGATTGTAAAATATCTTTTCATAATTAATTAATCGAAATTTGAATAAAATGTTTTAACGTTTATAAGGCATTGTAAAATATTTTCATTAATCGAAAATTGAAGTGTAAAATATCTTTTAATAAATGATTATTCGAAAATTGAATCGATTGTTTTAACAGTTATATGAAATTGTAAAATAACTAATTAAGCATTATTCCCAACATATATGAGATGGTAAAATATTTTTTTATAATTAATTAATCGAAATTTGAATACAATGTCTTAACGGTTATATGGGATTGTAAAATATCTTTTGGTAATTCATAAATCGAAATTTGAATGGAACGTTTTAACGTTTATATGGGATTGTAAAATATATTTTGGTAATTCATTAATCGAAATTTGAATCTATTATTTTAACATTATAATGGGATCGTAAAATATCTTTTGATAATTGATTAATCGAAATAATTTAATCTTAATACAGTGCTTGCAGTTTAGTGGTGAGAATTCCACGTTGCAGGGGTGGCAGCAAATCTTCAACCATTTGAAACAGTAAATTTTGAGTAGTTTTGTAACTTAGACCTTTTCCATTCCTCCAATTGCCCTCAATACAAATCCGTCTCCATCTCCATTGATGTGGACGTTTGTATATGCAGTTAAAAAGAGCGGTTCCCTCCACGCCAGTTTCAAATCTTTGTAACCCAATTGCCGTCTCCACTATCGTTGACGTGGACGTGTTTGTATATACCGTTAAAAGAGTGGTCCCATCTCCGCGCACATTTCAAATTTTTGCGTTCCAGTGGACCGCCAACTCCTTTCATCGTCATCATTGACAATAATGTCGAAGCACCTGCCAACTCCTTTGATAGAAGGAAATTCATTTTATCATCATGATTATACAATTAACGGAATTGAAATTAAGATTCAAGAAACTTCACGAAGAAATTTGTAATTTGTAATTTGATTTTAACTATTAAAGCACCTGCCAACTCCTTTCATCATCATGATTGACAATAATGTCGAAGCACCTGCCAACTCCTTTCATCATCATGATTGACAATAATGTTGAAGCACCTGCCAACTCCTTTGATAGAAAGAAATTCATCTTCTCATCATGATTATACAATTAACGGAATTGAAATTAAGATTCAAGAAACTTCACCTTCAGTGAAGTGAAGAAATTTATAATTTAATTTTAATTATTAAAGTATAAAAATATATACAAAATTCATTAATGTACATAATGATGCTTAACATAATAAGTACCTCAAATATTCTATCAAGAAAAAGTTAACATGAACACGACATGCACACCATTTCATTTCTTGAATGCTCCTGATTGTTAGCCAATTTCCATTCCTGTTTGTTAATTTCCTAACCCAACCAGGCATCAAATAAGGCTTACATTAGAGATAACTAGCATAAAGGATTGCTTGACGCACCTGAACTAACCGACTAAGTTATATTATAGTATGTATCACTTAACTAACGCACTAAGATACATTGTAATGCATGTTTTCTTAACTAGCGTTACCTAAGTTTACCAAGTTTAAAACCATAAATTCTATAATTTTTAGTTGAGGTAATAGTTTTAAAGTAAATCCAATTGAGTTTATAACACATACGGTCGTAAATCCAAATACCATCTTATCTTGTTTTGACGATAACAAGTTTTCCAATCTACGTATTGTAATTTTTAATTGAGTTAATGTTTTTTCAAGTAAATCCAATTATGTTGATAACACATATGGCCCTTCAAATTTAATCTTGTAGGGGATGCCAAATACTTTTTTTTTTTTTTTCCATAGCCAGTTTTCCAATAAGTATCGTATTATCCTGAAAGGAAAAAAAAAAATGTCCAAAGGAAGAACAAACTGGCGTATGTTGTCGGACCAACGATTTCGAACCTTTTCCGTTCGCTTTCTGGTAACTGCATTCCTCCAAAACGCGTCAACACAACTGCCATTTCCACTGCCGTTGACGTGGTCGTTTATTGATGCCATTAAAAGGAGTGATTCCCTCGGCGCCCATTTTAACTCTCAGAAACCCAATTGCAGTCTCGACCTCCATTGACGTGGACGTTTGTATGTAACCTTAAAAGAGCGGTCCCGTCCGCGCCCATTTCAAATTTTTTTGTCTAACAATGGAGCACCAACTACATTCTTCATCATGATTAACACTATATTGATTCATACACTTAACCTGAATGTTAAAGAAAACACTAAATCATTTAATTAAATTTAAAAATAACTCAGGGTTAAAGGATGATAAATGTTTATAATAAATACTATTTAAATTAAAATATTACTTATGATATCTTTATAAAAAATAACAAGAAAGATAACTAGTGACATATTTTGTATATGGGAATTGTTTTTGGTGTGATTTGTTGAATTTTTTGGTGCCAGAATCGGTGGAAAAATTTAAGGTGAAATCTTGATTTGTGTTATTTAAACTAGTTTTTTCAGTGTATCATCATCCTTAGGACATTTCCATTGTCCAATAGTTAACCATGAAACTTGTGATTTCAATAAATTTCTACTAGATTTTAAAGAAATTAAACTAAAAAAACCCATAACAATTCAATAATATTTACTTGAAATCATAACACAAATCACATTACTTTAAAAGCGCAATTGAAATACAATAAACATTCCATACCAAAGCATTTTCATCCAGAAACATAACCATGTTAAATGGACAAATATATAACCATGTTATATGAATAAATATGTTTTCATCATATTTGCATTATATTGTTTCGTTATGATCATTCAAAAGAAGGTGACATGGTCATAAATTTTGATTACTTATTAAAGTTAAATAAATATTATAAATGGAATAATTTCAAATTTGGATGTGTTAAAATCAAAATTCCAAAATTACTTATATACATTTATTAATTGATGATTGGTTATTTGATATTCCAAATAATAATTAGGATTTAAATAACAAATTAATTTTGGGAGAGGAACTTCTCGATTAAGAGTCATATTTTATTGCTTATTATTCATCATAAATGTAGAAAATGATTTCATGAATGTATTCATATATACAAGAACATTGATTTAGAGTATAAAAAAAATTTCATCTCTACTTTATATGTGACAATATTGTTTTAAAATGATGAAACTTATGAAGAGGTTTTGGTATATTTTCTTTGGAGCTTTCCCATCTGAAATTTAACGTCAAGAATTAAAATTGTATTCAATTTATAGTGTTGTTTAGTTTTACACTTCATAATAGCCAATGTTTGAGAGTTCACAAAGGTAACATTCAAGAAACATTTAGTGAAATGTTGAAATGTGTATTTCGCTTTTAACTATAGTAAAAAAATTTATACAAAATTCATTAATGCATACAATGATGCTTGACATAGTAGGAATCCCAATCATTTTACTAAGAAAAAGCTAACATGAAACTCACATTCACTCCATTTCATTTCATGAATTCTCCCTATTGTAAGTTCATTAGTAGTTATTAGATGCCTAATCCGAAAAGACATAGATTGAGGCTTACAATAGAGATAGCTAGCCTAAGGGGGATTGGCCTAAAAACCTTCTACGTAAAGCTCAAAGCACCCGAACACTTGTCCTAACCCATTAAGTTATATTATAACGCAGAGCACTTGAACTAATCCACTAGGATACATTGTAATGCATGTTGTTTCAACCAGCCTTACCCAAGTTTTCCAAGTTTGATTTGACATTTGAGTTTGGGTTTATGCTTTGAGAGCATTAACTTTAAGGTAATTCTTTATGATTTGACTTAAATTGAGGTCATACTCATAATTTTAACTTGTAAGATAAATCTCAATTATACTGAGTCAACCTCTTTGATTCACAACTCTTGAGAGTTTTACAAATACAAATCAACCCTTATGTTTTCCTATAAATGAAAAAAAAATACACACAAACCTTTTTTCATTTTTTTAAATATGATTTTAGAATAAATAACTAACATATAAATTATTTATAATATATAATAATTTATAATGTATAATACAAAATGTTAATTTTTTCAATAAATTATTATTTGAATTTTGAAATATATGAAATATTATAAACTTTTATAATACAAAAATATATATTTTATTATTTACACATATATAATAATTTTTATTTTTTAAAAATATACTTTTATTTTTCGCAATAAATAATTTTCCCATTTCAATTATAATTATAATCACACAACCACATTAACAGATTTGGTTGTTAAATAATAGACCCGGCATTAATAAATCTTAATATTAAATGTAATATGTTTTAATGTGGTATTAACTAATTATTAATAAATAATTAATAATTTATAAATAAATATTAAAATTTAATCTTAATTAATAAAAATGAATTCTAAAATTTTATTAATTTAATGATAACCTCACTTTATGCTTCTGTGATTCACCATATATTGATCGATCAGATCTTGCCGAAAAATGACATGGAGAACAAAAAATCGACAAGAGAGGAAGATAAGAGGAAAGATAAAACATGGTGAACATTACAGGATCAAAATCAAATCATATAAAGATAAATCTCATGTAAACATTACATGATCAAAATCAAATCATATAATTTTGATTTTTATGATAACTTATACTGAAATAAAACTTTATTCTCAAATTAAATTAAAATTAAAATTATAAAAAGTTCTCACAAATTAATTAAATCAAATTAAATATAATAATTATTTTAAACTTTATTAATAATTTTATAATAGCAAATTCTAAAATAAATAATACACACAATTTTATCTCCTTAACAAATGAAATTTTAAAACTTACATTAATTGAATTAAAATAATAAAACCTATAAATTTAATGATAGTATATTCTAAAATTGAACTCCATTGACACAATTAAATTAAAATCAAAATTAATTAAATCAATAGACCATTAAAAAAAAAAAAAAAAAGAATACAAAACATACTTCCTTATAGAGCGCAACTTGAAACCTTGCGAGTTGTTTCCTCAAACCCTAACCCCTAATAGATTCTCATTGGCTGATTGCACTGCGAGCAGGGATTGGAGCTCGGACCCGTTTCACGATCGACCAACATAATTTCAAACAATCTCCATCACATAACCGAGTTGCGTTCACGATTCCCACCGTCATAATTCAGTGAAGCCCATTCGCCTGCCAATCATTTTGCCAAGTAAGCCATTCATCTAAGGTGTACAGAAAAGTTAACTAGTTATCCGACGTGTAATGTACACGTCATCCAATATTTTGCCATACTACAATGTACGCGTACTTTCGTCGGTTCTCCAATGTTGTGTTTTCTAATCGTGTAAATTTTCCTAACTCTGGCTTCCACAAATATTGCAAAAATAATATTTCGGAATATTGAAGAAAGCAATTCACGAGAAGAAATTGTACATAAATTCGACCATTATCAATTTCATATCCTAAGTTGAGAAGAGTTTAAATAATAGTTCCCATTGTTGCGGCCAGACGAGCTAAACCTTTGAAGTTAATTTGCGGTAAAGTTTTTCAAATATATGATTGAAAATATATGATTGAATATTATATGATAGTAAATTAGATTAAAATAAATACAATATTATATTAAATGTAAATATATAATTAAGTATTATTAACATTATTATTAGTCAATGATGTAATTTAATTATTTTATTTAGAATTTAATGATATAATTATTTTTGAAATTAATATCTCTTAATTTAAATATGTTTTTGAATGTATAAATTCATTTAGTGTGTTAAAAAAATTCAAAATATCTTTTGTGGGTAGTTTATATTATTCAAAACTACTATTCCAACAAATCTCTTTTGAATTTTGGGTAAAATTAAACCAAAAATATACTTGGAAAAAACCAAAATATAAAACATTTACACTAGTTAATTATTTTTATTTTAAAAATCACATATAGATTTATACTTATTATATCAAATACCATGAATAATTGTATATGTAAATATGGTTTAAGAGAATATTCATATGCCAATTTGTATATATTATACAAATTAATTATTAATTTATGTTTTTTAAAATTTGATAGCGTTTCAAAGTTTATAAATGAACTTTCTAACCCTTATATTATAAGATGGCCACTACCCATCACAGGAAACAAGAATTTATACTCAATATTTTATAAAATATTGTCTTTTGTATATATCTTATATTCCATTGAAGCTCTCATCATTTTATTATTATGTTGGTGAAATCACATTTTTGAGACTAAGCCTCCTTTCTGAAATTCACCATGCTACATGAGAGATACCCAATTGTCATCAATATAATGGGATGAATAGGGGAAATACCCAATAATCATGAAATGATTGGAAAACTTTTGACGTGATTATAAGAACCTCTTAAAAATATCCAATAATCATTAAATGATTAGAAATTTTTGGAAGTGATTACAAAAGTCTCTTAAAATTATAAGAATTGCTAAAGGTAAAGACTTTTTGAATCATGACCATGAAGAATTTTGCTTCACATGGTTTCCATTGTATTATGCTTCATTACATCATCAAAAAGCATTGAAATTGTAATTACATTTAATTAGGGTCTTTTGCACATTTACATTTACGTGTCCATGTAGGGACCAATATCGTAATTAATTTTAATTACCATATCAATAGGGATTAGAAATAGGATTTTACAATGATGATGCTTGTTGTGAGTGGTAAAGGTTTGTGGAGAACTATTTTAACCTAGTTATCTACTACTTACCCAAGGGTTGTCTCATGTCCTAATAGCATAGGGATTAGAAATAGGATTTTACAATGATGATGCTTGTTGTGAATGGTAAGGGTTTGCCGAGAACTATCTTAACCTAGTTATCTACTACTTACCCAAGGGTTGTCTCATGTTCTAATAGGAAAGTTGTAGTGCTAGTTGTAGATGAAATGGGTATGATGAGGCATGTTCTAGGGTAGGTGTCTTCTTGTGGCACAACCTATTTGAGGGTTTGCATTACATATGGATGCCAATGATTATGGCATGCAACTCAAATCTTATGGAACTTGCATTGTTATGTTGGCTATAAAATAATTGTTTTTGGACCCAACTTTACGGATAAACCTACTTAAGTTGGATTTAAAAGGTTGCATGACATATGATGGCCTAGTATATGGGGATAACATAGTGTGAAATTTCTCTCATACTCATAATTTACTCGTAATTTTCTCGAATAGTATGGAAATTAGAGTTTCCTTCAATAATATAGAAATTAAAATTTTCAATAAACTAAATTTTGAGTATTTTACATTTAATGTATTTTTTAGAGCATATCTTCTTTTATAAGAAACATATCCGCCAATAACCCTTTCCCAAAAAATACAATATCCATTTACTATCCATCCAAAACCAATAGACTTTATATTTATTAATAAAATTGAAACCAAATCATTTTCTTTTATTTTTTGAAAGAATAATTATTAAAAAAGATTCAAAAGTATTTATTGTTCTCAATTATTTAATGTGTTTCCCTCAACGAGGAAGATATTAGTTGAGGATAAATCCAAATAGTCAATATAGCACCAGCGTACCGTGAGGTTAGAACCCACAACATGCGATGCCTATTTTATGTTAAACCAATAATTAGCAACAGTGCTTATGATGAGGTTTGAACGTACGTCCTAGGATGTTTGTTTTGTGCTCGTTTTGTATTTTGCCAAAACAAAAGCTTGATATTTAACAACAACTGCCTACCTAGGGTTCGAATCAGGGATCCTAGATGAGGATAAATCTAAATGATCAATGAACACCCGCATACCATGGGATTTGAATCCATGCCCTACGATGCTTTTTTTTCAATTTTTCCCAAACTGGAAATTGATTGATAGACAACGACACCCACCTAGCGCGGTGTTTGAACCCACTACGGGAGATGATTGTTGTCTGTTAAACTTTTTCGAGAGAGAAAAAGCATCATAGTACTATATTGAGTCAATATAAAAGTTCAGATGGTACATAAGGTCTCAAAAATAGCCAGCACACTAGCATATATGAGACAAAAAACCTGTAGGAATAGGACTTCCCAAAGGATATGGAAGCCAACATCATGAGTCCATAATCACAGCTAACAATCTTCAGATAAAAGAGCATCATATGGCTAGACACATATTACAAAAATAGATAGTGCATAAGGACAACCAGAAAAAACTTGATATATAATAGAGGAAGCAGAAAGGATGAAGAGAAAGACGTTGAATTAAAACCAAAAAGACCCATAACCCAGGGATAGAAAAATCCTGGATGAAGCAAGAGAGCTCTCCATCAGAAACCATCATGGACCATGAGCCAGAATCTAAAGTCAGCCCCTTCTTTGACAGACAGTCAACTTCGACGTTTTGGGAACGGAAGATGTGGTGAATGGAACAATCTTTCATGTGCCCCCAGAAAAACGTAATCATGTCCATCCACCCAGCCAAACGAGGACTACTAATGCGGCTGGCACCCTTTACATGGTCAATAATTGTCTTTGAGTCGCCATAAACTGAAATGTCCTAGATATCAAAAAAGACATAGAAAGCAAGCAGGCCTGCAAGAGCCCTCGCCTCAGCCAAACTATTTGAGCCTTTCCCACCGTTCTATGATATAAAGTATTGTAGCTTCTCGTCCATAATAATGTGGACACCACAACCACAAATATTATGTTGCTCAGCCCCATCAAAGAAAGCACAAGGAGCTCTGTTGAGAGGGCTTTCGTTCTCTTTTATGCGGCCTTTTTTCATTTTGGGTTGTTTTAATGGCACAACATCGTGGATGGAGATAATGTGATGCAAGATAGACTTAAGAGGATCTTTTGAGTCTTTGAAGATTTTGGCGTTCCTCCATTTCCATGCGCACCATAGAACAATGATAAAGAGGGATATCCATGATTCTCTTTGAGCACACCACCATTCAAAAGTTGCGTGGATAGAAACAAAAACAACACGAGGGAAACCATAAAGCAAAGACAATTCATACCAGATTTGTAGAGAAGAATTGCACTGGAAGAACATATGATAATTGGATTCTTCCGTTGATTCGCACATAGAACATCTACTCGGTCCGTGCCAGTTCCTTTTCCTCAGATTTTCCCAAGTCAAATTTCTGTTGTTGAAGACCAGCCACGAGAAAAAAATCATTTTAAGAGGGCATGCCGACTTCCGGAGACACAAAGGACATATAGAATAGGAGCTAGATGCCTTTAAAATAATCATATCAGTGTAAATATCGTTAACACGAGCAGCAGCTTTGCGTTTGGCACAATCCACATAAGATGATCCGCAGTTCGTGAGCGATGGAAACCAAAACTACAAAGAGCATCCTTCACAGATTTCCATATGGAAACCAGATTGTCTATTAAACTTAGCGATGGTTGTTTAGTATTTTTCCAAAATAAGGGCTTCAGAATAATGAATCCCAATGGTTCTAACAAACAAGAGCTCAAAGAATAAGAAATCTAGAGACAGAAATATTTCATTTCAAAATATGCACCAAATGAACACAACACGCCAAATGTAGTGTTCAAACCCACGACCACAAGATTAGTTACCTTGGGCTTTAACTATTGAGCTAGATGGTTTACTCCTTTTGACTTCCTACTTAAATCAAACTCCAAAATTATTACCTTCAATTAATTTAGGTTAAATTGAAATAGGTTAGTCAAACATAATTAGTTTACTATTAATAATTGCACGTTGTGGACATGCTCTTGAATTGCAGTAATATCAACACTCTTGTTTTTCTTTTCAAAGGATGGGAAATGTTTTAATATATATATATAGATATATTCAAAAAAATATGATGGAAAGATTATATATATACATGACCATAAGAAATCCAAGTAGTCATCATGACCCCCTCGCGGCGCTTGAACCCACGATAACGGTGTTTGTATTTTGCCAAAAAAATACAGAGAGCTTGAGATGAAGAAATCGATTACGGTGTTTGTATTTTGCCAAAAAAATACAGAGAGCTTGAGATGAAGAAATCCAGAGTTGTGATTCATTGGGCCAAAAATAAGGCTTGCGATTCATTGTGCCAAAAATTATAGCGATCTTCGGATTAAGAAATCCAAAGGGGCTGAACTCACGACCTGTTCCCTTCTATCGAGCCTGCCAAAAACAAATACAGAGTTAAAAAAACTCAGACGGCTCGAACCGACGACCTGCTCCTTTCCTATTGTGAAAACAAGGGATTTTATATACGAATATATATTATAAACGCCCACCATGGAGCTCGAACTCAGAGTTAAAATCCTTGCACTCTACTAAATGATGTTTGAACTGCACAGACTTCGTCCGTTTTTATCTATCAGCATGAATAGGGATTGTAAAATATATTTTGAGAATTGATTAATCAAAAATTGAATTGTAAAATATCTTTTAATAACTGATTAATCGAAATGAATCGATTGTTTTAACAGTCATATGGGATTGTAAAATATCTTTTGATAATTAATTAACGGAAATCTGAATTTGAATAGAATGTTTTAAAGTTTATATGGGATTGTAAAATATGTTTTGATAATTAATTAATCCAAATTTGAATAGAATG
This sequence comes from Pinus taeda, assembly GCA_000404065.3. NCBI lineage: Eukaryota > Viridiplantae > Streptophyta > Pinopsida > Pinales > Pinaceae > Pinus > Pinus taeda. The sequence goes on along the minus strand of APFE030631203.1, from coordinate 64,672 downwards.
TTTTAACGTTTACATGGCATTGTAAAATATCTTTTGATTGAAAATTGAATTGTAAAATATGATAATTAATTAATCGAAAATTAAATCGATTGTTTTAACGGTTATATGGATTGTAAAATATTTTTTCGTAATTAATTAATCTAAATTTGAATAGAATGTTTTAACGTTTATATAGGATTGTAAAATATCTTTTGGTAATGGATTAATTGAAATTTGAATCGATTGTTTTAACGTTTATAGGGGATCGTAAATCATTGAAAAATCGAAATTTGAATCGATTTTTTTAACATGATTATTAGATTTTAAAATATCTGTAATCTAAATTTGAATTAATTACTTAATTTAATGTTAATACAGTGGTTGTAGTTTAGTGGTCAGAATTCCACGTTGCAGGGCTGACAAGAAATCTTGCCACAATTTGAAACAGTAAATTTTGTAATTTTGTAACTTGGACTTTTTCCATTCCACCAATGACCGTCAACACAAATCCGTCTCCATGTCCATTAATGTGGACGTTTGTATATGCAGTTAAAAAGAGCGGTTCCCTCCACGCCCATTTCAAATCTTTGTAACCCAATTGCCATCTCCACTTCCGTTGACGTGGACGTTTGTATATACCGTTAAAAGAGCGGTCCATCTCCGCGCACATTTCAAATTTTTCATCATCATCATTGACAGTAATGTCGAAGCACCTGCCAACTCCTTTCATCATCATCATTGACAATAATGTCGAAGCACCTGCCAACTCCTTTGAGAGAAGGAAATTCATTTTATCATCATGATTATACAATTAACGGGAATGAAATTAAGATTAAGAAACTTTCGGCGGAAGGGAAGAAATTTGTATTTTTATTTTAATTATTAAAGTGTAAAATTATATACAAAATTTATTAATGGATATAATGATGTCTAACCTAATAGGTATTTTAAATATTTTATTTAGAAAAAGTTAATATGAAAAGGACATGCACTCTATTTCATTTTATGAATGTTCCTTATTGTTAGTCTATTAGTAATTATTAGTTGCTTAACCTAACAAAGGCTTTAAATGAGGCTTACATTAGAGATAGCTAGTATAAGGGATTGGCTCAAGCATTTGAACTAACCCACTAAGTTATATTATAGTGTATAGCACTTGAACTAATCCACTAGGATACATTGTAATGCATGTTTTTTAAACAAGCCTTATCAAAGCTTTCCATGTTTGATTTGATTTTTGAGTTTGACTTTAGTATTTGAGTGTATTAATTTTAAGGTAATTCCTTAGATTTTGACTTAAATTGAGGTCATACTCGCAATCTTAACTTGTAAGATAAATGTGAGTTATATTGAATCAAACAATTTGATTCACAACTCTGGCAACTTTTACAAGTGAGTCAAACCCTATATTTTCCCATAAATAAAGAAAAAATACAATACATCATTTTTTTATATGATTTTATATTAAGAAAAGCTAATTTGTAAATTATTTATAATCTATAATATAAATTTTGTGTTTTCAACAAAATTATTATTTTAATTATTATAAATATTATAAACTTAATATATATATTTATATTCACAATTACTAAAATAATCTTCCTTATCAATTATTTAATTTTAAATATTTCAACCCCCAAATCAATAAATTGAAATTATGAATTAAGATATCCAATAATATATATGGAATGTAAATCTGCAAAACTATAATGATGGAATAACGATACCCAATAATATACGTTGGATGGTAAATCTCCAACGTTGGTTGCAACCTAAATCGTTAAACCACAAAGTACATTTTTTCTCTTTCAAACATCTTTTTTGACCCATGGAAAAAATTTATTATAATTTATTTATTAAATCAATATCAATAAAGATAGCTATCTCGATTGTTATGCACTAACTGCTAATGTAGGCTAAAGCATCATCCTTATTCATGTAAAATTAGGCCACTTGAAATTACTTCCTAAGTTGGCAGCTTTCAATCTAGCCAGATTCTTCTGAGTCTTGGGGCCTTTAATCTATTTCCTTATGAGAAAGACAACACCCTTAACCCTCACATACAGTGACATTTACAAAAAAATAGATTAGATTTAAAATAACATGATTATTATATTAATATGTAAATATATAACTATATTTATCATTAAATATAATTAGTTAGTGTATAATATTTATTTATGTTTTTGATTATTTATTATTAGAATTAGCGATATAATTTATCTCAAATTATATATATAAGTATATATATATATATATTAGTTAAATCACATTTTTTAATGTATAAACTAATCTAGTGCACTAAAAAAATCTCAAGATACTTTGATTGTATAGACTACATTATTTAAATATGCAATTCCAATCAATCTCTCCTACATTTTGAGTAAAATTAAACCAAAAATATACTTGGAAAACTAAAATATAAAACAATTACACCACTTAATTAATTTATAAAATTTTGTCTTTTGTATACATCTCATATTCCATTGAAGCTTTCATTATTTTATTATTATGTTGGTGAAATTACATTTTTGAGACCCAATTGTCACCAACCACTAACATGGTACAACAATAATGATCAAATGGATACAAAATTTTAGAAGTGATTATAAAAGCCTCTTAAAACTATAAGAATTGCTAAAAGTAAATACTTTGTGAATCATTCATTTGATGCCAATTATTATGGCAGAAAACTCAAGACTTATGCAACTTGCATTGTTTTTTTGGATGCTCTATAAAAAAATTAATTTTGGACCCAACTTTATGGATAAACCTAGTTAACTTGGATTTAAAAGGTTGCATGACTTTTGATGACCTAGTATGTGGGGATAGATTAGTGTGCAATTTCCCTCATACTCATCATTTTCTTGAATGATATGGAAATTAGAGTTTTCAATAAGCTAATCTTTTATTATTTTATATTTAATATAGCTTTTATAGTATATCTTCTACACACTTGGTAGGAAATATATCAACGAGTGACCCTTTCCTAGAAATCTAAAACCCCAAGACTTTTCCTAATAAAACTTTATTACTTATTAGTAAAATTCAAAAAAAAAAAATATTTCAAAAAATAACTATTAGAAAAGAAAACTTAATCATTAAATATGTTTCAGGATTTTAGTTGAGGATAATTCCAAAATAGTCAACATAACACCTGCATACCGTGAGGTTAGAACCCACAACATGGGAGGTCTATTTTGTGTTAAAAAATAAACGATAGTCAACAACACACGGCTATTGTGGGGTTCGAATCCATCGCTTGCGATGCTTGTTTTATGTTTTTCCCAAATAGGAGCTTGATAATCGAAAACACCTACCTAGCATGGGGTTCGAACCCACGATCTGGGATGCTTTCTTTGTGCTAGACATGGCGATGTTTTGATTTTTTCCAAAACAAGATCTTGAGATAAGAGATTCACACGGTTTGAAAAAACATGACCTTGATAATAGGAAATCTAGACTGTTCGAATAAAAGAGGAGAGATATTTCATACACCTATTGTGGGGCTCAAACCCAAGACCATAAAGTTAAGAGCTTTGCACTCTACTAACTGAGGTAGATGAGCTTTTACTCGAGCCTTTCGTCATAAATTACGTTCCAAATTTAATTATTTTCAATGAACTTAGTTTAATTTCAAATCACTTAGTCAGACACACGTAGTTTCTTGTTAAGAATTCCACGTTGTGGACCTGTGCTTGAATTCTAGCAGCAACCACTCTTAATTTTTTCTTCGTTTTGAATGGACACATTGTGTGTGTTTCTTTTCAAAATATTTCCAAAGTTTTACAAATTCACATATGTAGTGTCAAAAAATATGATGGAAACACTTATGGAGAGAATACAATGAACACGAAAAGCTTTCTAATTTCATTACGAAAGGTTGCAATTTATACACTAGTTGAATCGTAGATTGAACAGTAACTCCTCCAATTACCCCCTCAGCTATTAATTTTCTATTACCTAAAACACCAACATATATTTATTCATTGGCATGTGAACATTCATCGACGATGTCGTCATTAATATTCTGGCACATCCCATTAATCATGAACTACATGTTAACTTGCTTGTTGGTCTAAGTCTCAGCTAGGCTTACATAATTTAGATTTTCTAAAACACGCAACATACTACTACAAATTCAAATTTAGCCTTTACAAGAGACTTGGTGAATATGTGAGCCACATTTTCATTTGTATTACAATACGATAAGTCAATTTATTTTTATTGCACTTTTCTCTTAAAAAATGATGTTGTGTATCTATATGCTTTTTCCTTGCATGATATGTAGGATTGTTTTCCAATTTGATAGTGCTTTGATTGTCACATATGATTATGGTATGTGCTTGTTATGTTTCTCCAACATCTTCAACTATCCTTTTAAGGTATATTTATTCATAGGTAGCACTGCATAATTGATCCAGGTGGATATTGGTGGTCACCTGCCTATTCCACTTGGATCCCGGTCATTATTTCTTTTAAGTTTCCTTAATTGTAGCAAAAATTAATATTATTGGAAGTTTTTCAGGTCCTAAATTTCCACAGCCATTCTATTGAACTAAAAGACATTTCGAGGTAAAACAAAGAGACCTGAAAATTACCAAATTGGTTTACCAATTTGTTTTCGGCCTCTTCGTTGAGATCTTGAAAACGAGGTATTATGATAGTCCAAACTTCTTCAGGGATATCACCATACAAGGTTGTAGTTGGAGATCTATTTATAAGGAAGCAAGCAGTCCTAACTGCTTCAACCCAAAAATTCTTCTCCAAACCGTAATTGGACAACATACTTCGCACCTTTTCCATAATGGTGCGATTCATCCTTTCTGCGATACCATTCTATTGAGGAGTACCAGGCACATTCTTCTCCTGTTTTATGCAAAACTTGTTACAATATTCCTTAAATGCATTTGAGCAATATTCTCCACTAGTATCTGTTCTTAAACACTTCAGCAATTTGTTAGTCTCTCTTTCAACAACAACATGCAATTTTTGAAATATTCCAAACACTTCATTTTCCTTTTTCATAGGATATGCCCAAACTTTCCTGGATGCATCATCTATAAATGTTACAAAATATGATGCTCCTTCTAATTATTTGATGTTAATAGGCCCAAACACATCTGAGTGTACCAGTTCTAACACATTTTTCTTTCTTTCATGGCCACCTCTAAGGAATGAAACCCTTATTTTTCTACCATATATACAATGCTCACAAAGATCAAGATTGTAGGATTTCAAACCTAGCAATAAATTTTTACCAACAATGATTTTTAATCCCTTCTCACTTATATGACCCAAACGCTTATGCTATAGATCTGTTGAGTTTCCTTCTTTTGTGACAACAGCCAGATCTGATTTTCCTATCAGTGTCTTCAATGTGTATATTGTTCTTGTCTTGGCTCCTTTGGCCATGACCAATGCACCTTTGCTAATTTTCTAGCCTCCTTTTCCAAAGCTTGAATAGCCTTCATCATCCAGTCGTCCCATAGAGATTAAACTCATGTGCATTTCTGATACATGCCTGACCTGTTTCAACAATATATCTTGTCCATCTTTCATCTTGATCTGGACATCTACCACTCCAACAATACTGCAAAAATGATTATTCCCCAAATGCACTCTACCATAATCACTAGGATTATATGAAACAAAACTATCTTTGCATGGGGTTACATGGTGAGATGCCCCAGAGTTAAGGATGTAATCAAAGCTACTGCTAGATGTATATACACATGCATCCTCTACTGAAACAATAAACACCACATTCACCATCCGTGGCTACAGTCGTAGTCTCACCTTCATTTGTGTTGGATGACTTCTGATTTGTACTAGACGGTCTCTGATCCTTTTGTCCTTTCTTCCTGAATCAACATTCTTTCCTCATGTGCCTGGGTTTGCCACAATGAAAGAAAATGATTCTTCCTCTCCTTGATTTTGATCTGCCTCTTGATCTTGATTTCCCTTGTCGGCCTTGATCCATTCTCCTACCATGATCAGCTAGAGCTAGAGCCTCTCCTCCCTGGTTTTCCGCAATTGACTTGCATTTCAGATCCTCATTCATTAAACTGCTATTGACATCATCAAACTTCAGGGTCCTTGTAGTTGTTGAAGTGCTCATAGCTACAATTAAATATTCCCAGTTGTCTGGCATAGAACACATTAGCAAAGTAGCTCTAATTTCATCATCTAAAATGATTTTAACAGAGGCAAGTTGATTAGTAATAATATTAAATGCATTCAAGTGCTCAGCAACTAAGGAACCCTCCGTCATTTTGAGATTATAAAGCTTCTTCATCAAGAACACTTTGTTTGATGTCATGTTCTTCTCATATATATCATGGAGCTTCTTCCATAATATTTCTATTGTCTTTTCTCTAGACACATTGAAATAAACATTCTTTGCCAAATATTGGCGGATTGTTGCAATCGTCTTTCTATCTAGCTTATTCCACTCCTCATTTGTCATCGATGAGGGTTTCTTTGTTGTGCCCTCAATCGACAAATATTGTTCCTTTAAAATCAGTATATCCTCCATCTTTGATTTCCATAGGGCAAAATTAGCCCCGCTCAACTTATCCATATATGTAACTATTGTCTCCATTTTAAATCAAATTCACACCCCAAAACACAAAAGCTCCACTTAAAAATAGAACTTTAATTATTACTCTTTAAAATTTAGTAATAATGACCTTCCTCCTTTTAAAATACCCTTTTCAAAATTTCTGATCCTTTTTAAAATATACTTTTCAAAACTCCAACATATATTTATATATGTTTCATAATAAATATATAAAACATATATAATGTTTTAACCTTTTCACATTTCACACACATACGTTGCTTTGAAAAAAACTTGACGTATACATGGAAGCTTGATGTAAAAAAAAACTTACAAATAGCACATTTCATCTCCAAACTCCACAGATCTCCATGTTTCAAACTCCAAAAGCACATTTCAACATAGATCCATGACCTTGTTTCTCTTGCAGCAACTGTCTTTTAGTTTCAACATTCCTTAGCTATTTCTTGGACAGATCCTTCAATAGCGCTAAGGGTAGCAACCAACGTTTTAACGAACACTGCCAGAGTAAGGTGATGGCACTAAGCGGCTTCCAGAGTGGATATTCGACCCTAGCTTTGATACCAGTTGTTAGTTCAGAGCATACATAAAACACAGCGGATTTATACTTAGAGACAGACAAATGGAGAAACAACAAGATTACTCAATCAGAAAATCCGAATAGATAAAACAATCACTCGAGAACAGAAATCACTTTGCATTACGTAACAGGCTTGGGCCTTGGCTTGCTTTCCTTGGACAGATAAATTACAAATTTATAGAGGCAGAAGAAGGATCTAGAATCTTGTATGTGATTCAAATGGAGATCTGGAATGATCTAGAAACTAATGGTGGTGTGGAGATCTATAAAGATCTTATCTAGAAGTAAATTTCGCTTCACACTTAACAAGAAAGGTGTTCTAGAACATTCCACAGTAAAAACAACGTAAACGAAGCTAAAGAAGCTCAAGAAAATGGTGCCCATCAATTTATAAAGTCTGAATGTAACCACTAGCGCTTGTAAAATTGTCCGGGAAAGGATGAAAAATTACCATACTCATAAATATATATTTAGCACGTCTATTTGCGCCGTAACGCGTTCCCTCTGAGAATAAATCCCTCTCATGCCTAGGTGTGCAGTCGTGACCATTCGATCATTGTGTTAGACGATTAATTTAATATCATGCATTGGATTACTAACATCTCTAGGGCTTCGAAATAATATTTTGTGTTATACAGTTAATTAATCCCGTAAAAAGAGGAGGTTCATTAGCAAAACGATCAAGATGGTTAACAGGAGGTTCGCTAGAAAAAGGATCAGGACGGTTAATAGGAGAACATAAATATACCCGCCGTTATCAGAAGATATGACAATTTTAGATCCCTCAGGTCTACTTTCTCTTCTTTCAATCCCAACCCATATCATTCATCTTTCTCACGAGATTCTATCCTTCCCCACAATATCATTCTTCTTTTCAATTGCTCCCTCTGTAAAAACACTGACGCAACACTTCCGGTAGAATTTTCTGAGCAAGAGGCTGAAGGGAACAATGAGGTATTACTATCCCAAGTGGAGGACATGGGCATGGGTGGTTGTTTCCATCCAACTGGTGTGGTGGAGCTACAAAGTGAGGTCAGCTGCCGCTGGCTCCTCTCTGGCTGCCCTCTTCTTGTGACATTGTCTTATGCTTGATTAGTTCATGATCCATGCTATCTAGGTATTTAGATTGAAATTTTTTAACACATATCCAGTGTAGTACTCATCAATACCTTTTTCTGTCCATTGACAGGATCTATATGGGATTTGCACTGCATTTGGTGGGCCGAGGGAATAGGTTTGAAGACACTCTTCCTTGTTGTGTTGTTGTGCCAGAGATTTCTAGAGGCTGGGAAACAGAGCTTGAAGGATTTGCAGTGTTCACATTATATGAGTGTGTATAAGAAAGAAAACAATGATGCTAGTGAGGCATATAAAATTTGGCTCTCCTTCTCTCTTTCCTAATGGTAAGCTGGACTTCAGACTGCATTTTTAATATTATGGTAATTAAAATAAAACGTTAAAAGAACAGTCCAATATTTCTTCTTTTTCAAGTAAAATATATTTCAAATGTAGTCCCAATCATTTCTTATTGTAGATATACCATGTGCCTCACTAAGTCTTATTTCCGGAACAATGCCATTTTATCCCGGCATAGATCACCATTGAAGTGACGTACTCATCTTTCCTGCGTTGTCCTACCTGAGTTTGACTAAACCCACAATTTTAATGTGCCATTTTATCCCGGCATAGATCACCGTGGAAGTGACGTACTCATCTTTCATGTGTTGTCCTACCTAAGTTTGATTAAACCCATGATTTTATCGTGCAAATATTCCGAGTAAATAAATATTACAACATTTGGAAACACGATTTTACTGTGCAAATATTCTGAGTAAATAAATGTTACAAGATTTGGGAACAAAATTGGTTAAATGGTTATTAATTTTTTGCCACTCTAGTTGATTGGTTTAGTTCCACTCAATAATAAGATAGGGCTAATGAACATGTTACTCAAATGATATTACTCACTCACTCTTCAAAATGAATCCCGTTATTTTATTTTAAATTTTAGAATTTCAACTATCATTACTCTAATATATTATTATTGATATTATATGATTTAATGTCTTTCTTATTCACTTTTTATTTGCATAATGAAATCATTGCATAATTGTAATGATATTTCAGTAACAAGTGATTTGCTTACTAATTAGTAATTTGAAAGTCGTTAAAAATAGGCAATGACCACATCCAACATTGACAGTCGTGTGATAAAAGTAAAACAAAAAATATCAAGAAGGCATTTTTCCATTTAGCTTCAATCCTTTTATTATTATATTGAAATAATGATGTTACTTTGCTACTTACTAATTTTTTAAGCTATGTCCCTCACCCAACCTTAAAGTGAGGCTATGATACATGTATAGAGATAGGCATAGAGTACTATATATAAATGGAAGTAAATGTAGAATGAGATAATGGATATAAAAAAAATTATTCAAAGTGATACTAGTGACGAGGTCACGAGATTATCTTTTCAATATAATATTAATATTTTAAAATCTTAAGTTTTCAAAATTTTGTAGGGAATTGGAATTCTACAATGTAATTAGACACTATAGATCTAATTTATTAATTTTATTAGATCTCTTGTGATTTTTTAACTAGTGATTTGTTTAATAGTATGTGCACTTTGTAGTATTAACTTAAATAAATTAAAATAACTAAAAAAAAGGAAGAAACAACTAAATTGATGAAGCATTTCATAATACTAAAATATAATGACAATGATTAATAGAATTTGACACTCATAAACAAAAAGTAGAACTATCAACATTAAAAACAAATAAACATCGTTACATATTTTTATTTCTTCTAACACAAAAAAAAAACTACAACTTTTCCAAATTTTTTTTTTTAAATAAACTACAACTTGTTTTTGCTTTTCCCAACAATTTCTTTTTATTGAAAATCAATATAGACTAGAAGGTACAATTTATGTTATAAGATAATATCGTACATAAAAGAAAAAAAAATCAAAATATTATTAATGAAAATGTGACATATTAAAGAAAATGTAAAGTCATAGTTATAATAAAGATGCAAACATAATGAAAAATTTCAATAATTTTCAAATTCTTTCGAAAGAGTAATGATCCAATAACTATTAAAATCAATATGGTGTTATCTATTAGGTTTCAAATAAATTTAAATATTAAAAATATATATCAAAATAAAGAAATGAAAGTATTT
>APFE030631203.1:36310-53798 GCA_000404065.3 Pinus taeda | reverse complement strand
ATGTTTTGATAGATTTATATATATATATATACATCGTAAGGTGTTCCCGAATAAGATGTTCTTGAATAAGTCCCCTCTCATGCCACGGTGTGCAGTCATGAATCATTAGATCATTGTGTTGTGAACCATTGGATCATTTTGTTGGACGATTAAACTAATACCATCCTTTGGATTAATGTCATCTCTAGTGCTGCCAAACAATACTTTGTGTTACGCAGTTAATTGCTAGGTTCATTAAAGAAAGGGCCACCATGGTTAACAGGAAAACAGAAAGATACAAATGAGCAGTTATCAGAAGATATGAAAATCTCATATCCCTCCATGTCTACTTTCTCTTCTCTCAAGACCATCTGATATCATTTATATTTCTTGCCACATTTTCTCCTTGCCCCCACACCCCACAATATAATTCTTCTTCTCAATTTCTCCCAGAAGTATTGTGATTTATTTAATAACACTCATGCAACACTTCCAGTACATGTTTCTCAGCTAGAACCTGAAGGGAAAAACAAGGTATTACTATCTCAGGTGGAGGACATGGGCGACCATTTCCATCCAACTTGGATGTTGACGCTACAAAGTGAGGTCAGTTGCCACTGCCTCCTCTCTCGCTGCCCTCTCCTTGTTTGGCTGCGAAGACCACTCACCAAAACTTATTCTTTTTCCTGTAAAGAAGATCGCCTTAGACTATATGTTTCTCTCATCGCCTCCCCCAAACTGAATGATGATTATTTCTTCTTGTGATATTGCCTTCTTCTTCATTCATTCATGATCCATGTTATCTAGGTATTTAGATTGAATTTTTTAACCACATATCCAGTTTAGTGTACTCACCAATACCTTTTTCTATCCATTTCCAAGATCTGTATGGGAATTTCCCTGCATTTGATGGGCTGAGGTAGCAGGTTCGAAGCTCCTCTTCCTTGTTGGGTTGCTACGCCATGAATTTCTAGAGGTTGGGAAACGAAACTTGAAGGATTTGCAGTGTTTGCATCATATGAGTGTGTATAAGAAAGAGGAGTCCTCTTCCTTGCTGAGTTGCTACACCATGGATTTCCAGAGGTTGGGAAACAAAGCTTGAAGCAATGTTCACGTTATAAGAGTGTGAGGAAAATGAGGCTATTCAGGCATATGGAATTTGGATCTCCGATTGTACGTTGGACCACTTGTATTTTTAATAATATGGTAATTAAAAGAAAATGTTAGAAGAATGAAATTTTATCCTTATATGAAAATAGTAGTGCAGTGTTTTTTCTTTTTCAAGTAATCATTTTTTATTATAGACATACATTGGGCCTCACTAAGTCATATTTTCTGGACTAATGTCATTTTATACAGGCATATTGTTCAATTCATGTGTGACCCACAATTTTACTATGCAAATATTCTATGAGTAAATAAATACTACAACATTTGGAATCAAAATTGGTCAGATGGTTATTAATTAGGTAACCATAATTTGATAAACTAACTAACAAACTGTATGAAGAAAATGTGAACATATTTTTCTATCATGTATAGTCTGTCTCAATATGGTGCGCAGAACATTACCTTCATAATCTATCATGTATTGTTTGTCTGAGTATGAGATTTGTCCCATACACAAAACATTGCCTTCATCTACCAAATTTGGCATTTGGTCTGATATCATGTTAATCATTCATCTAATTATTACAGATACTATAGTAAGTAGCATTTTTATATTGATTAAAATAGTTCTAACTAGTGGCATAGTTTTAATATTGAATATAGAAGTGGTAAGAAGTTGGGAGTTTGAAATTGTTGAGAACTAGAAATTGCAAAAAATGAAAAAACGATGCCTTCTTTTCACTAATAAATTTCATACAATTATGGTTTCAAAATGAACTAAAGAAAAAATAAAGATAAGAAAAAGAATGATATGTATGAACAATTATCAAAAGATTGATTTAAAAAATTTAGATCAAACTCGCTGCAATATCCTACTCAATCTAATTAAGAAATCACCATGCAAAACCAATCCAATTAGGATGTTGCCATGAACATAATTAGGCTCTTACCATAAAGCTTACCTCTTTCTTAGTTAGAAAATTTGATACCATGAATAGTGAAACTGAGAACACCCATTAAAAGGACCACACCCATTCATTTATATTTTTTATTTTTTTTTAATATCATAAAGTAATTAAATATATAAAAATAATTTTCTATTATAATATTTTTTAAAAAATATCAATAATTAATTAATTCAAATAAAACAATATGGAAAAAATGACAAATATTTTTTTTTTAAGCTGGGGAGTTACCATTCTCTATTATAAAAAAAGAAAGGGTATTACAATCTTAAGATGATCTCAACCTGCCCCATAAGGAAACTAGGTTTATTGACCATCTATAGTTTTTGACTGCTGACAAAAAATAAAAGGTTTTTATCCTGTCTTTCCAAGCTTTGAAAACATTCATCTGAAAACTAATTACATTAACAACTATCTGCGAATAAGTCTTATCATACTTCCTATGCAAATCTAAGGAAAAACTAAGAACTGCATTTTCTATCTTAATCAAAAACCAATCCTATCTTCATTGAGTCCCGACATTCTCCTGCTGCTCCTTTTCCTTCTTGACCACCAGGCCATTCGCCTCGAGCTGCTTCTGAAGGTCCTTCAGCCGTTTATCTTGCATGAGCATGGTGACCAAGATGTTCTTCATTTCTTTCTTCAGGATGGGGATGCCTTGAGACAGTTCAACCATCTCTAAGGCTATCTGTTCCATGGCCTTGGCCATGAGTCTCTTCATGACCCAGTAGAGGTCCAGGGATTGCTTATACAAGGTCATTCTGCCCCTTGTATGGCCTGGGTCGGGCATAAGATCCATCCAATCTTCCATTTCTTCCTCTGATTGGGCTTGGATGGCTTCCTCCTCCCAGTGCTCTATTATTCTTCGAATTTTCGGGTTGGTACGTTCATTGTATGCCCTTCTGCAACTCTGACTCTAGTTTCAATGGTTCTTGTCCCCTGTCCTCCTTCTGCGCCCGCACTTATCTCCCCTTCTTCTACTGTTCCTTCCCGGCATCGTCTGCCCCTTCTGCTTCTCCCTTCTGCGATTCCCCGTCTTCTTTGCCCTCCTCGACCACGACGACCTCGCCCGCGTCCCTGCCTGCCTGTCTCGAACTCAGCTCCCCCCTCCTATTCCTCCTCGGCTTCCTTTCGTCCCCTTTTAACATTCTTGTTGCCGGCACCCTGCCTGATTTGTCCGCGTTCATCAAAACCTGTCACTGCCCTTCCCGCATCCTCTTGTTGAGCTTCACTGTCATCCTCGGAGACTTCAAACACCGGAAAATATAACTGCTCGACTTCCACCTCCAGTTTCCCTTTTCCCTTTACGTCCGGGCCTGCTCTGCGCTGGTCTCCATCACCTGCATTGCTTCGCAACAATCTCCCCGCCGCTCTGCTTCCCTTCGTAGCCATTGTCTTCCTATTTTTTGACCCCGAATTGTGCTCCCCTGGTTCTTCCATTCTGCTTTCCCGACTGGCCTTACTCCTGTCTGCAACTCGGCACTACTCCCCTCTCTCGTCGACTTCCCTGCATGCATTATCCCTCAACCCTCTCCGCCACCCTGTTTCCCTTATATCTCCCTTCCTGATGGCCTTCGTCTCCACTCCTCTGCCCGCTCTGCTATCCCCTGTCCTCTCACCATCAATTCCCTAGCCTTCGTCTGACATTCCGACGGTGCACCGTCATTCCTCGTCCCCATGCTATCCTTTCTCGCCTGATCATGATCCGTCCCACCGCTGCTGCTCCCAATTGCCATCATGCTTCGGAACCTGGCGGCGTTGTCCGTCCTTGCACCCCACAGCATTTTCATAACTCCACCTGCTCATCCCCTCAACACGATCGGGTGATTTTTCCTTATCCTATCATGCTGTGGTTGCTTCATGATGGTCTTGCGCAATTATGTTTTTTAGATCCTCCCAATTTTGATCCGTCTCCAAAGATATCCAATTTCTATCCAAACTGTTGTTCGCCTCCTTACTCCCCCAATTTTCCAGGAGGTTTGTAGCCTTATTCCCATTACGTCTTACATGGTTGATTATTTTGTGGTCAATTCGATTTAGCAATACTGCTATATCCTGAATGATACCCGCTGTCCTCCAGCTTTAGCAACTTTCTCCCATCTCTTCCCATCCTTCAGCTTCCGTAGCATCTCTATCGTGATTTTTGAATCCCCCTCTATTTCCAAGTTCATATATCTATTCGTTATTGCTATTCTCAAGCCTTGGTAAACCGCCCAAAGTTCCGCCTCATTGTTCGTCATCTCCCCTCCTCATTCCGCAAAGACCCACCTTGTTTCTTTTTTACCATCTTTGAATATTCCACCTATGCCTGCTGGACCTGGGTTACCATTCGATGCTCCGTCGAAGTTCAATTTTATGAAATGTTCTCCTGGGTATCTAAATTGGTTAGAGCTTTGGGCTTGGGGATTTATTTTCCTGTCTTTTCTGGGATAAATCATACTAAAATCCAATTTTAGTTTGGTCGCTATCCTTCCTTCCTCTTGATCCATTTTCTAGTCTTCCTCCTCCCAGGTCTCTGAGAGAATGGTTTCTTTGATTGCCTTGCAGACCTCCTCCCACGTTCTTTCCGGTTGATTTTTTCCCCCCTGAAAATTCTCCTGTTTCGCTCTTTCCATAGGAACCAAATTATGAAACCTATTGAAACATTCCAAATCCTGCATATTACCCGGCTTTGAAATTGACCTTTTCCCCATTGCATTATGGTTCTTCCAATGCTGCTGGGATCTCTCTTTGTCCTCCCAAAGAGCGCTCCTATCTTATCCCATATATTTCCTGCATAAGGGCATTTATTTAGGAGATGCTCCTGGTTTTCCTGTTCTCTGCTACATAAGGTGCACTTCGAAGGTCCATAATATTCTCGTTTTTGAATTTTATCCCAGGTTAGGATCCGGCCTTTGCTTACCAGCCAAGCGAAGATAGTTATTTTCGGCCACCACTTTCCTTCCCAGATTCTTCTCCATTCCATGGTTTCGTTTTCCCTTTCCCGACTTGTTGACAAGTAGCAAGCTTCCTTAACAGTGAAAGTCCCTTTCATTGATCTTCCCCATCTAAGGATGTCCTTTCCTGGTCTAGTCTTTATCCTTCTCAGTTCTACTTCCTTAGTGTAGTTTTTCTCCATTTCTTGGGGTATGTTTTCAAACCATTCCTTGTTGAAATTTGGTACCGGAGGACAGGTGGTTCCCTTAGGCTTTGATCTTTGGCCTAGGGAAAAGTGTCCAAAAGATTTTAATTTTTCTCCTAAAGTGACTTTATAATTTTTATAAAGTTAAATCCAATTTAAAAGTGACTTTAAGTGATAAAGTTACTAAAGCCTAATTTTAAAGTGACTTTAATAAAGTTAATGTAAAATTAGAAAGGAAAAATGACTTTGGAAATAAATGACTAAGTGGGTATTTATTAAAGTGGGGTGAATTAAAAAATAGAAAGTGAGATTTAAATGTGCATTTAATCTCATTTGTCCAGTAGTCCTTGACATATTCCATACCATCCATCTTCGCTTTCTGCTTGATTTCTTGTAGGGAGTGGTTCTCTTCCATTTTACCTTTCTGCTGCCACCCATCCTCCCAGAATTTGTCGTATCCTCCTTCCTGAATCTCCCAGAAGGCATATCTATTAACCACATCTCGATTTTGACTTGCTAGATCCCATATAGAGGACCCTTTTGGAACTTCCTCGATTCTTAGTTTACGTATAGTTGATTCTGGCATATTGTATTTTAGTTCCCATATTCGTTTCCAGACATCTTTTCCTCCTTGAAGCCATCTCCACCAAAGTTTGGCGCCTAGGCTCTTATTTAGCATTTCGGGGTTCCTTAGCCCCAGTCCTCCTTCCTCCTTCCTTTTAACCAGGTTCTTCCATGATACTAGGGCCCATTTCCTTTGTTGTTTAGGTCCTCCCCAAATAAACTTACCAAATATTTCTGTTATCTTTGCGCACACACCTTTGGATGCTTCTCTAATGGACAAAGGATAGATAGGAATCGACTGCAGGACGGACTTCAACAGCAGAATTCGACTGGCTATGTTTAGGGTTCTAAAGGACCAGCAGGCCAGATGCTTCTTGATTTTCTCTATCACCTCCTGCCAATTCTTCATCCGAGTGGGGTGAATATCCAGTTGGTTCCCTAAATACTTGGTTGGAAGGTCACCCTGTCTAAAGCCCAAGGTTCTAGTAAGATGAACTTTAATGGCTTCTGGGGTGTTAAAAATAAAAGTACACAAATTGTCCTTATTTACCTCCATACCAGATGCTTTCATGAAGATGTCCAACACTTTCTTGATCATTCTCACTTCTTTGATAGTTACTTCTCTGAATAGCATTATGTCATCAACAAATTGTTGATGCGTTATTGCCAAATTTTTTCCCCAGGGCTTGAGGCCTTTTATTCTCTTTTCCCTTAGCTCTCTTCTGATTATTCTTCCAAGTCCTTTAGCTGCCAGTATGAAAAGGAAGGGCGAGATAGGATCTCCTTGTCGTATTGCCCTTGTAGCATTAAAAGTGGCAGTAGGGGTACCATTTACCAGGATTGAGAAGAAGGGGGTTGAGATCATGCTATATATCCATGCAATCCACCTCTTTTCGAAACCATATGCCTCCAACACCATTCCTAGGTATCTCCAGCTCAGTCGATCATAGGCTTTCGAGAGATCCAGTTTTATCATCATTCCCCTCTATTTCTTTTGATTCAGGGTATGTATCATCTCCTGAGTAACGACTAAACCATCCAAGATTTGTCATCCCTCAACAAAACCCGTTTGTTCTGGAGATATGATACTCGGGAGTAAAGGTTTTAGTCTTTTTGCTATCAGGGTAGCTATGATTTTATAAATAACATTACATAAAGCTATAGGCCGAAATCCTTGGGAATGCTCTGAATTATTACTTTTAGGGATCGGGGTTATAAAGGTCGAATTAATACCTGGCCAGGTCTTTTGCTTCAATCTTGATTCCTCGAGAGCTTCCAAGATATCTTGTCCTAAGAAGTTCCGTCCTGCCTGGTAGAATTCAATTGTAAATCCGTCGGGCCCAGGAGCCATTTCTTTTTTCATGTTCATGACCACCTCCTCAACCTCTTCCATTGTAGCCGCTCTCATCAAGGCCTTATTTTGTTCCACTGTTATGATCTTTGGTATCTCCTTACAGATCTGATCTATGGCTTCTCTCCATTCCTCTTGCGTTTCAGTGAGGATTTCTTTATGATATTCCACTAGAACCCTTTCTATTCCTCCCTGCTCGATTACCCTTTCACCCTCTTTGTTTCTAATCGAGAAGATCCTGTTCCTTTGTCTGTTTTGTATCATTGCCTGGTGGAAAAATTTTGTATTCCTTTCTCCTTCGCGCATCCACTGTATTCTTGATTTTTGTCACCACATAATCTCCTCTTGCTTCCTCCTTTCTTCTAGCTGGTTAATTATTCTTCCCTCCTCTTTGCTTCGTTCTTCATCCCTTCCTGTCCAGATTATCTGCTGTTGGATGACCTCCATTTCTTATTCTAGTTTTTGCTTTTCCTCCATAATGTGCCCGAATTCTTCTCTGTTCCACTTTCTGATTTTGCTTTTAATTTCCTTGAGTTTCAGTTGAAATGTATGTATTTTCCCTTTCCCTTCAATTCTGCTATGAGTCCACCATTCTTCCATTTTATGTATGAACTCAGGATGCCTGAGCCAAAAAGTCTCAAAACTAAAAGGTTTCTTTCCTTTGTTTTTCTTGATATCGATTTCTAATCGAATCAGCCAGTGGTCTGAACCTAGCCAGGGTAGGATTTTTGTTTTTATAAAAATATCACGGTTCAGAATTTGTTCTCATAAAGGGAACCTGTCCAGCCTCGACGCTATCTAGTTTCTTCCACCCCTCCTATTGTTCCACGTGAAAACACCATTAGTTGTGGGAATGTCAACTAGTCTGTGTTCTGTTATTATCTCATTAAAATCTTCTTTGCTATGGTCCACTCGCCTTATTCCTCCCCTCTTTTCGCCTAGCTCCCTAATCAAGTTAAAATCTCCTCCAATTATCCATAAGTTGCCCGACATAATTCTCCTGACTATTTGGACATTATTAAGGAAATCCTTCCGGTCCCTAGGTGCATGGGGGCCATAAACCCCAAAGATTATAATTCTCTCCTCCATTCCCGTTAACCTGAACATTCCTGATAGAATCCTAGGTAGGCTAATCCAGTTTTCAAAAATAACTTCCTCATGGTTCCATAAGATTGCTAAACCTCCTGTCGTCCCATTTGCATCTTGGGCCATAACCTCATACAATGGTTTCATCTTTTTCACAATTTCCTGTAGCTGCTGCTCGTCCATTTTTGTTTCTTGAATTAGCATGATGCTAGGTTTATCCTTCTTCAGTATTTCTTTCAAATATCTCTGCTTACCCTTACTATTAAGTCCCCTAATATTCCAGCTTGTTATGATCATTTATAACTCTTTGAGGGTTGTAGAAATACCTCTGACAGAGGTATCACTCTTCCTGAATTGACTAGAGTTTCTCCCACTACTTGAATCGTCTCGTTTATTGTCCTTCTTCCTCTCTTTCTGCCTCCTTTTCCATTGTCGTCCATTCCCAAGTTTTGAGTTTCTTGAGTGCCTATTTGATCTGCCCCTGTTTCTAGCATACCTCCTGTCTTCTCCTTGTATCTTTGGAATGCTTCCTTATATTTTTTTTTTTGTGATTCCGGTATAAATCTTTCATCTAGGTTTTTCCATTCTTGGAGCAGCTTCTTCATGATATTTTCTTCCTCCGTCCCATTTTCTTTTCGATTTTCTGGACCCTTCAACGGTTGTTCCCTTGTGTTTTCCTGACTTCCTCCCATCTCTACCTCTGTTTCTATGATCTGGGTTGTAGTTTTACCAGTGGTCTCGGTTATGATCTCCATGGGGACATTTTCGTTTTCTTCCTCCGTTCTTTTCCCTTCTTCTATTTCCTCTTCCTCATCCTGGAGGACCTGGAACTTCTTCTTATTTTCAGTTGGGATAACCTTTTCATTTGGTTTCCCTCGTGCTCCTTCTGGCCTTGGTTTTTGTCTTCTCTGAACTTCTCTAAAACCCCTTTCTCCTATATCCGACCTTTCCGTTTTCCTACTTTCCTCCTCCAATATTCTGGTGGCTTCCCTTTCTCATTTTTGTGGGCATTCTCGGAAAAGATGTCCATACTCATGGCATCTGGGACATCTAAAAGGGATGTGTTCATAATCTATTGGCTGTTGCCATATTTCGTCATGATATTCCACCTCTACAAACTCCGGCAGCGGTTCTTCTATGTTCATGTACACACATATCCTAGCATATGATGTGTATTTCCCCCTTTTGGTCGATTCTGCCACTTTGACAAAGGCCACAATTGAGTTCCCAATCCCTTCCAAAACATCCGGGTGCCAAAATTCCGATGGTAGCCCAAACAGTCTAACCCAAATGGGTGCTGCTAATAACTTCTCCACATCTGGGTTATATCTGTCTTCCCAATGCCTCATGAATAGACCAACATTGTTCATGAAGTATGGTCCTTCCTCAAATATTCTCTCTTTATCTTCGAGGTTTGTAAAAATGACAGTGAAAAAGCCCTTAGCACCGAGTTTCAGGTCTATCTGCCCTTTTGGCTTCCATCTTAGTTGAATCCATTTCGTTAGATCCCTCTCAGATGGCCAAAAACCTATGAACTTACAGATCAATGCATGGTCTTTCATGTAGCAGCGATAATCTTCCACTTTATTGTTAGGGATGACATACCTCGGTTTCTTCTGTGCCCTCGGTACGCTTCTACCCCCCATTCTTGCTTGCCATCGGCTTCCCAAGACTGGTGTGGATTGGCCATTCTCCTGCTGCATTCCATGTGCTCCTCCTCCACTGGTTTCGCCGTCTACCACATTTTTGAAGGAGGGGATCTCTCCCCTCCCCTGGAGTCCTTCCATGACTTCTTTCAGACCCACCCAGTTGCTATTTCCTTTCTGCCTTCTTCTTTTTGCGTCTGCTGATCGCTACCTGCGACTGATTACCTCTCCTATCTCCACCTGAGCCGCCTTCACCCAGCGCAGATGGTCATCGACCCTAATCGTCAAAACCCTAGCCGTGCTACCTGCCCTGGTTCTCTAAAAAAGGACAAATATTACTTAGACTTTTGATATTAATTTTTATGATTAAACAAATATAAAACCAACCTCTTTTAAATCGGAATAAAACTAAGGGTGTTCATTTTTGTAGTGTTATGTAACATATTCTTGAATTTCTTCCTATACTAGCACTACTGTGATAGTGTAACAAGGCATGATATTTTGTGTCTATTTTTGTTCTTTTCCTAAATGGCCAAGGTAATATTTAATGTCGTTGCGGGCTGTATTACTATTATAATGTAACAAGGCATGATAGTTTGTGTCTATCTTTGTTCTTTTCCTAAATGGCCAAGGTAAGATTTAATGTCGTTGGGGGTTGTCTTTGTGTTATAAATGTTTTAATTTTGTATTATTGCTATCCAATGAAATAATATTTGATTTAATTATGTCTATAATAATGGCATATGATAATTGTTATGTTATATTAATTAGAAAGACAACATTGAATCAATGAATGTGACCATATTAATATCTCCGCCAATCCCTTTGTAAATGCTTGTGCAAATATATTAAACACTACTAAGTAGATAATTTATTTGAGCAATGCTAATAGGGAGAAAGAATAAATGATTTGATTGAGCTTGAGTTGGTCATAACAGGGAGAAGAAAATTATATGAAGACTTAAATTTGGGTATGTATCACTGTGGTTTAATTTGGGCATATGATATTGCAACTAGAGCACTCATGGACTAAAGGTAAAAACTAATTTCTCATTGCCCCCCTTCAATGATAGGAGTACCAATTTAATTAAGAAGCATTATAGAGTGTTAGGTAGTCCTAACTGTAAGACTAATCGTGACACAAGGCATAACATTACATTGATCTGGGTATTTCTTAAGAGGAGAAAATTTTGGCAGGAAAATCCACCATACTTAAAAGGAAAGATCCCCATTATAGCAAAGAAAAAGGATCCACCATACTTAAAAGGAAAGATCCCCATTATAGCAAAGAAAAAGAAGACCTTGAAGAGGAATTATCCACTAAACAATGTATTCACATAGAGCATTCACCATGGAATGGTAACTATTTACATCATAAACAATAGTGTATTTAAGTGGCCGCATATATTAACTCACATTGTCATTTATTTGTATTCATTTAGTTGTATTAACGCCAAAGCTATGATTTCAACAACTTAGGGTTGTAGGATGAACCTAAGACCAAACAATGATTTCTTTTTTAAATAATTGAGGAATGGTGAAAAGAAAAGATGATAAAATTAGAAGAGGAGCCTATTAGGGGAGGGAAAAATATATTTTATAATGTAAATCATTCATCTTCTACATTTAAATGACACCTCGTTTACTAATCCTTATCTTCAATGATATTTTACATGTGATGATTCTTTAATAACATCCTATTTTTTACATGTGATGATTTGTCGTAGGGTGTTTCCTTTGCAACATCTCATACAATTGCTAGTTATAAATTATAATATTTTGCATTATAATAAATACAAAAGGATGAAAATTATAATAATTCAAAGAAATGGAAAAAATTAAATGCCTTTACTTAAAAATGTCAAAATATAGTACAATTTGAGAAGATGTATGACCCGCAAAATTTCAGCTGACGATGCCGAGAGGCCTTCCATTTTAGGATTTGGGTGAAGAGGGCCATAAGTTTCGACATTCCGATAGTCCCAGACGAGGTAACCTACAGAAATGGTGACTAACGTTGACTGATTCGTATGGATTTTGACATAAAATCAGGAATCTTACATGAAGATAAGAAATCCAAGTAGTTAACATCACCCCCCTTGGGGTTTAAACCCACGGGCCACGACTACGGTGTTTGTATTTTGCCAAAACAAAAATACAGAGAGTTTTTGTCTATCAGCATGGATAGCGATTGTAAAATCTCTTTTGACAATTGATTAATCAAAAATTGAATTGTAAAATATCTTTTAGTCGAAAATTGAATCGATTGTTTTAAGAGATATATGGGATTGTAAAATATCTTTTCTTAATTAATTAATGGAAATGTTTTAACGTTTATAAGGGATTGTAAAAAATCTTTTCATAATTGATTCATCCAAATTTGAATAGAATGTTTTAGGGTTTATATGGGATTGTAAAATATCTTTTGAGAATTCATTAATCGAAAATTGAATCGCTTGTTTTAACGGTTATATGGGATTGTAAAATATCTTTTTATAATTAATTAATCGAAATTTGAATAGAATGTTTTAACGTTTATGTGGGATTGTAAAATATCTTTAGGTAATTCGCGAATCGAAATTTGAATACAATGTTTTAACATTATATGGGATTGTAAAATATCTTTTGATAATTCATTAAGCGAAATTTGAATCTATTCTTTTAACATTATAATGGGATCATAAAATATTCTTTGATAATTAATTAATCGAAATAATTTAATGTTAATACAGTGCTTGTAGTTTAGTGGTGAGAATTCCACGTTGTAGGGGTGACAGGAAATCTTCAACCATTTGAAACAGTAAATAGTAATTTTGTAACTTGGACCTTTTCCATTCCTCCAATTGCCCTCAACACAAATCCAAATCCATCTCCATTGATGTGGATGTTTCTATATGCAGTTAAAAAGAGCGGTTCCCTCCACGCCCGTTTCAAATCTTTGTAACCCAATTCCCGTCTCCACTATTGTTGACGTGGACGTGTTTGTATATACCGTTAAAAGAGTGGTCCCATCTCCGCGCACATTTCAAATTTTTGCGTTCCAGTGGACCGCCAACTCCTTTCATCGTCATCATTGACAATAATGTCGAAGCACCTGCCAACTCCTTTGATAGAAGGAAATTCATTTTATCATCATGATTATACAATTAACGGAATTGAAATTAAGATTCAAGAAACTTCACGAAGAAATTTGTAATTTGTAATTTGATTTTAACTATTAAAGCATAAAAATATATACAAAATTTATTAATGTACATAATCATGCCTAACAATAATAAGTACCTCAAACATTTTATTATGAAAAAGTTAACATGAAAAGGATATGCACACCATTTCATTTCTTGAATGCTCCTTATTGTTAGCCCATTCCTGTTTGTTAGTTGCCTAACCCAACCAAGGCATCAAATAAAGCTTACATTAAAAATAACTAGGTCATTTCTTGAATGCTCCTTATTGTTAGCCCATTCATGTTTGGTAGTTGCCTAACCTAACCAAGACATCAAATAAAGCTTACATTATAAATAACTAGCATAAGAGATTGCCTCACTTACGTGAACTAACCCACTAAATTATATTATAGTACATAGCACTTGAACTAACGCAATAAGATACATTGTAATGAATGTTTTTTTAACCAGGGCTACCTAAGTTTTCCAAAGTTCAAAACCCTAAATTCTATAATTTTTAGTTGAGGTAATAGTTTTCAAGTAAATCCAATTCAGTTTATAACACATACTGTCGTAAATCCAAATACCATCTTATCTTGCTTTGACGATAACCAGTTTTCCAATCTACATATTGTAATTTTTAATTGAGTTAATGTTTTTTCAAGTAAATCCAATTATGTTGATAACACATATGGCCTTCAAATTTAATCTTGTAGTGGATGTCAAATACCATTTTTTTTTTGACCATAGCCAGTTTTCCAATAAGTATCCTATTATCCTGAAAAGAAAAACATTTGTCGAAAGGAAGAACAAACTGGCGTATGTTGTCGGACCAACGATTTCGACCCGCGTCAACACAACTGCCATTTCCACGTCCGTTGACGTGGTCGTTTGTTTATGCCATTAAAAAGAGTGATTCCCTCGGCGCCCATTTTAACTCTCAGAAACCCAATTCCAGTCTCCACCTCCATTGACTTCGTGGACGTTTGTATGTAATCTTAAAAGAGCGGTTCCTTCCGCGCCCATTTCAAATTTTTTGTCTAACAAGGGAGCGCCAACTACATTCTTCATCATGATTAACACTATGAATGTTGATTGATACGGTTAACCGGAATGTTAAAGAAAACACTAAATCATTTAATTAAATTTAAAAATAACTTAGGCTTAAAGGATGATAAAATGTTTATAATAAATACTATTTAAATTTAAATACTTATGAGATCTTTATAAAAAATAACAACAAAAATAAGTAATGACATATTTTGTATAAAGGAATTGTTTTTGGTGTAATTTGTTAAACTTTTTGATGCCGGAATCAGCGGAAAAATTTAAACTGAAATTTTGATTTGTGTTATTTAAACTAGTTTTTTTTAACTGTATCATCACCCTTAGGACATTTCCATTGTCCAATAATTAACCATGAAACTTGTGATTTCAATAAATTTCTACTAGATTTTAAAGAAATTAAACTAGAAAAACCCATGACAATTCAATAATTTTTACTTGAAACCATCACACAAATCGCATTACTTTAAAAGCCCAATCGAAATAGAATAAACATTCTGTATCAAAGCATTTTCATCCAACATAACCATGTTAAATGGACAAATATATAACCATGTTATATGAACAAATATGTTTTCATCATATTTGCATTATATTGTTTCGTTATGATCATTCAGAAAGAAGGTGACATGATCATAAATTTTGATTACTTATTAAAGTTCAATAAATATGATAAATGAAATAATTTCAAATTTGGATGTGTTAAAATCAAAATTTCAAAATTACATATATACATTTATTAATTCATGATTGTTTATTTGATATTCCAAAGAAGAATTTAGATTTAAATAACAAATTAATTTTGAGAGAGGAACTTCTCCATTAAGAGTGGTATTTTATTGCTTATTAGTCATCATAAATGTAGAAAATGATTTCATGAATGTATTCATTTATACAAGAATATTGATTTAGAGTATAAACAAATTTTCATCTCGCTTTATGTATGACAAGATTGTTTTAAAATGATGAAACTTATGAAGAGGTTTTGGTATATTTTCTTTGGAGCTTTCCCATCTGAAATTTAACATCAAGAATTAAAATTTTATTCAATTTATGTTGTTGTTTTGTTTTACATTTCGTAATAGCCAGTGTTTGAGAGTTCACAAAAGTAACATTCACGAAACCTTTAGTGAAATGTTGAAATTTGTATTTTGCTTTTAACTATAGTGAAAAAATTTATACAAAATTCATTAATGCATACAATGATGCTTGAAATAGTAGGAATCCTAATCATTTTACTAAGAAAAATCTAACATGAAACTCACATTCACTCCATTTCATTTCATGAATTCTCCCTATTGTAAGTTCATTAGTACTTATTAGATGCCTAACCCGAAAAAGACATCGATTGAGGCTTACATAGAGATAGCTAGCCTAAGGGATTGGCCTAAAGACCTTCTCGGTAAAGCTCAAAGCACCCAAACACTTGTCCTAACCCACTAAGTTATATTATAATGTAGATCACTTGAACTAATCCACTAGGATACATTGTAATGCATGTTGTTTTAACCAGTGTTACCGAAGTTTTCCAAGTTTGATTTGACTTTTGAGTTTGGGTTTATGCTTTGAGAGCATTAACTTTAAGGTAATTCTTTATAATTTGACTTAAATTGAGGCCATGCTCATAATTTTAACTTGTAAGATAAATTTCAATTACACTCAGTCAACCTCTTTGATTCACAACTCTTGAGAGTTTTACAAATACAAATCAACCCCTATGTTTTCCTATAAATGAAAAAAAATTACAGGCAAACCTTTTTTCATTTTTTTTAATATGATTTTAGAACAAATAACTAACCTATAAATTATTTATAATATATAATATTTATAATGTTAATACAAATGCTAATTTCAATAAATTATTTTTGAATTTCAAAAATATATGAAAAATTATAAACTTTATAAATACAAATTATATTTTATTATTAAAACAATATTAATAATTTTATATTTTTTAAAAATAACTTATTTTTCACAATTAATAATTCCCATTTCATTATAATTATAATCACCACAACCAACATTATAGATTGGTTGTTATACATAATAGATGGCATTAAGTAAATCTAAATAATAAATTTTAATATGTTAATGTGTATAATAATTATGATAAAAAATTATAAATTTATAATAAATACTAAAATTTAAATTAATTAAAAAAAAAAAAAAAAAATTCTAAATTTTATTAATTTAATGATAACTTCAGACTTTATGCTTCTGTGATTCATGATATATTGATCAGATCTTCTCGGAAAATGACATGGAGAACAAAAGGTCTACAAAAGACCAAGATAATGAGAAAGATAAAGCATGTGAACATTACAGGTCAAAATCAAATCATATAAAATAAATCTCAGAAATGAAAAATAAACCATATAAACATTACAGGAACAAAATCAAATCATATAATTTTGATTTTTATGATAACTTATCCTAAAATAAAACTTTATTCTCAAATTAAATTAAAATTAAAATTATAAAAATTATTCACAAATTAATTAAATTAAATTAAATATAATAACTATTTTAAACTAAGGAAATTTAAAAATAAAATAATACACCAAATTTAAATCTCATCACAAATTCCGACCATTATCAATTTCATATCATAAGATGAGAAGAGTTTAAATAATAGTTCCCATTGTTGCGGCCAGACGAACTAAACCTTTGAAGCCAAAGACAATTTTAATTCAATTTGCGGTAAAGTTGTTCAAATATATGATTGAAATGTTCATGAACTACATTGAATTGTTTAATATTCCCCATGGTTAAAGTTTTTTAATATTCAAAACCCAACAAAGCGTTCAAATCACCCGATTCAAAACCTAATGATCAATCCCACCAAGCCGTTGAATAGCCCAAGAACGATCAATCCCACCAAGCGTTTGAATAGCCCAATGCCCTTAACCAGCGGTGAAATAAATGATTTTTAAATTAAAATAGTTATTTTTTTATATTTGAAACTAAAATTGTATCTTTAACTTTTTATAAAATAAATAATTTTTAAATTAAATTTGTATTTTTTGATTTGAAACTAAATTTTGTTTAAACTTATATCAATAAGTACTGAGAAAGTGAGTTTTTGCCTAGCCAAGAGTAGTTTTAAGGCATACTCCAAAACCAATTTACTAAAGAAAACAATTTTTTAGAACAAGTTTTACATTAATTAAATTTTATATTCATTAAAGGAAAATAAATTGTGAAAATATGGTTTGACTTTATAGGTTTAAAGTTTTCTTATGACCTAAGGCTTTTTGGCCAACATCAAACTTGTTTTAGAATGAGAAAATTACATAGAATAGATATAAATCAACCAACATCAAACTTGCTTTAGAATGAGAAAATTACATAAAATATATATAAATCAACTAAGTAGAATATTATATCTTAATATTATATGATAGTAAAATTAAATTAAAATAAATATAATATTA
>APFE030631203.1:0-26439 GCA_000404065.3 Pinus taeda | reverse complement strand
ACATCAGATGGATGTGAAGAATGCCTTTCTTCATGGAGACCTATCCGAGGAGATCTACATGGAGCAGCCACATGGTTTCATTCAGGATTCATCTTTGGTCTGCAGACTGAAGAAATCTCTCTACGGCCTTAAGCAGGCCCCGAGAGATTGGTACGCGAAGATGGATTCTTTTCTCTTATCACAAAACTTTGAAAGATGTAAGTCTAATCCAAATGTTTACATGCTTAGGACACATGATTCTCTTCTTATCTTAGATTTGTATGTAGATGATCTCCTAATCACTGGCAGCTCGGCTTCAACCATTGTTATAGTCAAGAGGGCCTTGCATGATAGGTTCTTGATGACGGACATGGGTCCATTACACTTCTTTCTTGGTCTTGAGATTAGCCAGTATGCCATAGGTATCAAACTCTCTTAGGCTAAGTATGCACGGGATCTCCTCGAGAGATTTCGCATGACTGACTACAAGCCAGCACCGACTCCTTTTCTGTCTGGGGTCCTCCTTGAGGATGGGGGTGACACTCCATTAGCTGACAGCACTCTCTACCGACAGCTAGTGGGGAGCTTATTGTACCTCACCCACTCTAGACCAGAACTCTCATATGCAATAGGGGTCGTTTCCAAATACATGCAGGAGCTGCATTTTCTACACTGGAATGCTTCCAAGCGCATCCTCCGATATGTGCAGGGCACCATCACCTTCAGGATTCACTATACAGCAGGCACTGTATTGAATCTCCTTGGCTTCACAGATTCTGATTGTGCGGGAGACAACATTGATCGCAAGTCCACCTCCGGATATTCACTCAGTCTAGGATCTGGCCCTATTTGTTGGTCGAGCAAGAAGTAGGCTGCTATTGCTCTCTCTTCAGTTGAGGCCGAGTACAAAGGAGTATTCAACATTACCATTCAGGCTCTGTGGCTACAACACTTCCTCACTGAGTTGGGCGTTCAGTTCTGCCAACCCATTTTCATCTGGTGTGACAACCAGAGCACTCTCAAATTTTGCAGGGATCCAGTACAGCAACAACGGACGAAGCACATAGAGATCCATATGCACTACATCAGAGACTTAGTACATGATCGGGTCATTGATTTGGAGTTCTGTCCCTCAGCAGAACAGACTGCATACATCTTCACCAAGACATTCACTGAGCAGAATTTTCGCTCTTTGCGTGATCGTCTTGGAGTGAAGGACACAGTTGCTTAGCAAATGTCTTTTCTTCCTCTTTTCTTTTGATTACATTGTATTTTGAGGTGGGGGTTTTCCCACGAGGTTTTCCCTCTTTCCTAAATTTTAATACAAGTTGCACTGTATTTTGGGTGACCTTTTGCCTTAATTGTCAGGACCCATTTTCTATTTTTCCCCATAGTGGTGTTCAGGGGGGGTGTTGGAACTACTACAACTACATGCAGACTCTCAGTTAGATCATTGGATTGCATGCAAGCAGACTCTTAGTTAGAGCATGCGACTACATGCAACTACTACACATCTAGATGAAGACTCTTAGTTAGAGCATGGGATTGCATGCAAGATTCCTTTTGCATGATTTACTCCATGATTTGCTCCTTTAACTCCGCAACTCACTAGTTATCTCCAGAACTTGTTGTAGGTGTTGAGTCTTCTCATTGATCACCACTATAGTGCATTACCTTGGGATCTTCACCCAGTAATTCTATATCATGAGCATTGTAAATATTTTCTAATGAATCATTTTTTCTTCTTTCGATTTTCCTTCAGTGTTTTTTCTCTGCAAAGCTGTGTGTTCAACCTTTGCTAACTAGATTCATCTGTGCAGGTTTTCTAACACATTTATAGTCCGACCAATGATTTCGACCCTTTTTCGTTCGCCTTCTGGTAACTGCATTCCTCCAAGCCGCGTCAACACAACTGCCATTTCCACCTCCGTTGACGTGGTCATTTATTTATTCCATTAAAAAGAGTGATTCCCTCGACGCCCATTTTAACTCTCAGAAACCCAATTGTAGTCTCCACGTCCATTGACGTGCACGTTTGTATGTAACCTTAAAAGAGCAGTCCCATCCGCGCCCATTTCAAATTTTTTGTCTAACAATGGAGCGCCAACTACATTCTTCATCATGATTAACACTATGAATGTTGATTGATACACTTAACCGGAATGTTAAAGAAAACACTAAATAATTTAATTAAATTTAAAAATAAGTTAGGCTTAAAGGATGATAAAATGTTTATAATAAATACTATTTAAATTAAATTACTTATGAGATTAGTGAAGCCCATTCACCTGCCAATCATTTTGCCAAGTAAGCCATTCATCTAAGGTGTACATAAAAGTTAACTAGTTATCCGACATGTAATGTGCACGTCATCCAATATTTTGCCATACTACAATGTACGCGGACTTTTGTCGGCTCTCCAATGTTGTGTTTTCTAATCGTGTAAATTTTCCTAACTCTGGCTTCCACAAATATTTCAAAAATAATATTTATAGTTAAAATATGGAAGAACCTGCTCTCAAATTTCGAATTATTGAAGAAAGCAATTCACGAGAAGAAATTGCACATAAATTCGACCATTATCAATTTCATATAATAAGTAGAGAAGAGTTTAAATAATAGTTCCCATTGTTGTGGCCAGACGAACTAAACCTTTGAAGCCAAAGACAATTTTAATTCAATTTGTGGTAAAGTTGTTCAAATATAGGATTGAAATTGATAGATTTGGGGTACCATTGATGAACTACATTGAATTGTTTAATATTGCCCATGGTTAAAGTTTTTTAATATTCAAAACCCAACAAAGCGTTCAAATCACTCCATTCAAAACCTAATGATCAATCTCACCGAGCGTTTGAATAGCCCAATGCCCTTAACCAGCTGGGTGAAATAAATGATTTTTAAATTAAAAAAATTTATTTTTTATATTTGAAGCTAAAATTATATTTTTAACCTTTCATAAAATTAGATTTTCCTTCAATAATATGGAAATTAGAGTTTCCTTCAATAATATAGAAATTAAAGTTTTCAATAAACTAAATTTTGAGTATTTTACATTTAATGTAATTTTTAGAGCATATCTTCTTCTATAGGAAATATATCAACCCATTCCCAAAAAATACAATATCCATTCACCATCCATCCAAATCCAATAGACTTTATGTTTATTAATAAAATTGAAACCAAGTCATTTTCTTTTTGAAAAAATAATTATTAAAAAAAAAAATCAAAAGTATTTATTGTTCTTAATAGTTAAATGTGTTTCCCTCAACCAAGAAGATCTTAGTTTGGTCACATTTTCGTAAACAACAAATAAGTCACTATATAGTTTTGAAATACCCAAATTGCAAAGTTGAGAATATTGCAACCTCCATGTCACAATTTGAGTTGAATCCTCCATGAAAAAACATCGGAAATATTACAAAATCGGAGGCCAAATTTGAGTTAACTCTTTCACGAAAACAACAACGGAAATAGGGCAACCATAGTTGCAGATGACTCTACGCTGAACATGAATTTTTTTATTGAATTATGACTTGACCTAACCCTTTATATAGGTCGAGATTTTTGGTTTCAAATAAATATTTGTAATTATAATCTATAGTATACAATAAATTTTTTAATATTTCATAAATCTATTTATTAGATTGTAAAATATTTTATTATTCATTTTACATTTTCACACCTCTACTTATATTTTTATATGCAAAGGACATTTCCTTCATCTATTAGCCCCAACGATAATAGTACATGCCTCGAGGTCTAACTATTAGTATATTTGTAATTTGTTTTAGTATATTTGTAAATTTTAATATAGAGTAACTTAGAGTTCTAGAATTTTTAATAATTAATAACTTATGTAAATGAATATATAGTGATGTGTGGTTTAAGGATAAGTTTATTTGGGCAAAGCTCAAGAGACTGCAGTTCAAATCTCATTAAGTACAATGACCTACGGTGGTCGCAGCTTGATCCTGGCTCTCCCAT
Source organism: Pinus taeda (assembly GCA_000404065.3). NCBI lineage: Eukaryota > Viridiplantae > Streptophyta > Pinopsida > Pinales > Pinaceae > Pinus > Pinus taeda. The sequence goes on along the minus strand of APFE030631203.1, from coordinate 22,473 downwards.
AAATTAGGACTGAAAGTTACTATTTCACCATGTGTCAATTTTTTTTTGGGATGTAAATGAAGATTATAAGACTCTTTTTCGGTTCCAATTATTAGTCTTTTGGTAAATTTCTATATAAGGTTAATTAAAGTTATTAATAATGTATATGTAAATGCCTTATATGTAAAATTTTTAATTATTGAATTGAGGCTTCTGTGATCCATATCAGGTTTACAAGAGATTTTTCGGCGTAAATCATGAGATCTATCATATTTGTTGACACGTTTCGAACCAGCTAGTGTGGTTCATCGTGAGGACAAATTGAAGAATCAGAACCAACTTGCATGTTAAATAGCTTGAGCAGAGCCTCCAACTGCTAAATTTCACTAGAGACCAGGGTCAACTGATTTGTTGACCTTGGTCTCTAGTCAAATTTAGTCGTTGATCTATTCATGCAAAGCTGGTTCTAATTCGTCAACTTGTCCTCATGAGCAACCACACTAGTTGGTTAGAAAAGATCTTGTGATTTACGTTGAAAGAGCTCTTGTAAACTTTTTAAATTATAAATTTTTTATTGATTAAGAAGCTTGTTGAGACTAATTAATTTAAGCTTCAGGTCACTGTTAAAAAAATTATTTAAAACTTGAAAAAAATATATAAAATTTACATTGATACATATCTTCCACGTCACCAACGTGTCGTTGGATTGAATTAATTGATGTTCTAGATATGCACATTATCGTTGGCTGGAATTAAATCATCGTCGACCACATTCCCGATGTGTCTTTGTGCTAGCTCGTTGAATATCGAAAGATAGAATAGTTGCGTCACACTTGCAAGTTGCAAATAAGACCCAAACCAAATAAATGAGACCCACTTACCACCATCATTTCCTTCTTGTTAGCATAAGGTCTATGAAAATGAATATTTTTTGAAATCCAAGTCTTAACCATATATAAAACATACATAATGTTTTAACCCTTTCACATTTCACACATACGTATGTTGCTTTGAAAAACAAATTGATGTATACATGGAAGCTTGATGTAAAAAAAAAACTTACAAATAACACATTTCATCTCCAAACTCCATGGATCTCCATGTTTCAAACTCCAGCAACACATTTCAACATAGATCCACTACCTTGTTTTTCTTGCAGCAACTGTCTTTTAGTTTCAACATTCCTTAGCTATTTCCTGGAAAGATCCTTCAATAGCGCTAGGGGTAACAACCAACATTTTAACGAACGCTACCAGAGTAAGGCGATGGCACTAAGCAGCTTCTAGAGTGGATATTCGACCCTAGCTCTGATACCAGTTGTTAGTTCAGAGCATACATAACACACAGCGGATTTATACCCAGAGATAGACAAATGGAGAAACAACAAGATTAATCAATCAGAAAAGCAGAATAGATAAAACAATCACTGGAGAACAAAAATCACTTTGCATTACGTAACAGGCTCGGGCCTTAGCTCGCTTTCCTTGGCCAGAGAAATTACAAATTTATAAAGGCAGAAGAAGGATATAGAATCCTGTATGTGATTCAGATGGAGATCTAGAATGATCTAGAAACTAATGGTGGTGTGGAGATCTAGAAAGATCTTATCTAGAAGTTAATTTGGCTTCACACTTAACAAGAAAGGTGTTCTAGAACATTCCACAGTAAAAACAACGTAAACGAAGCTAAAGAAGGTAAAGAAAATGGTGCCCATCAATTTATAAAGTCTGAAAGTAACCACTGGCGCTTGTAAAATTGTCCGGGAAAGGATGAAAAATTACCATACTCATAAATATATATTTAGCACGTCTATTTACACTATAACATGTTCCCTCTGAGAATAAATCCCTCTCATGCCTAGGTGTGCAGTCGTGAGCCATTCGATCATTGTGTTAGACGATTAAGTTAATATCATCCATTGGATTATTAACATCTCTAGCGCTGCGAAATAATATTTTGTGTTATACAGTTAATTAATCTCGTAAAAAGAGGAGGTTCATTAGCAAAAGGATCAAGATGGTTAACAGGAGGTTTGTTAGAAAAAGGATCAGGACAGTTAACACGAGAACAAAAATATACTAGCAGTTATCAGACGATATGACAATTTTAGATGCCTCACGTGTACTTGCTCTTCTTTCAATCCCAACCCATATCATTCATATTTCTCACGAGATTCTATCCTTCCCCACAATATCGTTCTTATTTTCAATTGCTCCCTCTGTAAAAACACTGACGCAACACTTCCGGTACAAGTTTCTGAGTAAGAGGCTGAAGGGAACAACGAGGTGTTACTATCCCTAGTGGAGGAGATGGGCGTGGGTGGCTGTTGCCATCCAACTGGTGTGGTGGCGCTACAAAGTGAGGTCATCTGCCACTGGCTCCTCTGTGGCCGCCCTCTTCTTATGACATTGTCTTCTGCTTCATTAGTTCATGATCCATGCTATCTAGGTATTTAGATTAAATTTTTTAGCACATATCCAGTGTAGTACTCATCAATACCTTTCTCTGTCCATTGTCAGGATCTATATGGGATTTTCACTGCATTTGGTGGGCTGAGGGAGCAAGTTCGAAGACCCTCTTCCTTGTTGTGTTGCTGTGCCACAGATTTCTAGAGGCTGGGAAACGAAGCTTGAAGGATTTGCAATGTTCACATTATATGAGTGTGTATAAGAAAGAGAACAATGACGGTAGTGAGGCATATAAAATTTGGCTCTCCTTCTCTGTTCCTGATGGTAGGCTGGACCTCAAACTGTATTTTTAATATTCTGATAATTTAAATAAAACGTTAAAAGAACAGTCCAATATTTCTTCCTTTTGAAGTAAAAGATATTTCAAATGTAGTCCCAATAATTTCTTATTGTAGATATACCATGTGCCTGACTAAGTCTTATTTCCGGAACAATGCCATTTTATCCTGGCATAGATCACCGGTGAAGTGACGTACTCATCTTTCCTGCATTGTCCTACATGATTTTGATTAAACCCACGATTTTACTGTGCCATTTTATCCCGGCATAGATCACCGTGGAAGTGACGTACTCATCTTTCTTGTGTTGTCCTAACTAAGTTTGATTAAACCACTGATTTTATAGTGCAAATATTCCAAGAAAATAAATATTACAACATTTGGAAACACGATTTTACTGTGCAAATATTTTGAGTAAATAAATGTTACAAGATTTGGGAACAAAATTGGTTAAATGGTTATTAATTTTTTTGTCACTCTCGTTGATTGGTTCAGTTCCACTCAATAATAAGATAGCGCTGATGAACATGTTACTCAAATGATATCAGTTACTCACTCACTCTTCAAAATGAATCCGGTTATTTTATTTTAAAATTTAGAATTTCAACTATGATTACTCTAATATATTATTATCTATATTATATGATTTAATGTCTTTCCTATTCACTTTTTATCATCGTATTGCATAATGAAATCATTGCATAATTGTAACGATATTTCAGTAACAATTGATTTGCTTACTGATTAGTAATCTGAAAGTTGTTAAAAATAGGCAATGACCACATCCAACATTAACAGTCGTGTGATAAAAGTAAAACAAAAAAATATCAAGAAGGCATTTTTCCATTTAGCTGCAATCTTTTTATTATTATATTGAAATAATGATGTTACTTTGCTACTTGCTAATTTTTTTTGTTTAAGCTATGTCCCTCACCCAACCTTTAAGTGAGGCTATGATACATGTATAGAGATAGGCATAGAGTACTATATATAAATGGGAGTAAAAGTAGAATGAGATAATGGTTATAAAAAAAATTTATTCAAAGTGATACTAGTGACGAGGTCATGAGATTATCTTTTCAATCTAATATTAATATTTTAAAATCTGAGGTTTTCAAAATTTTGTATGGAATTGGAACTCTACAACTTAATTAGACACTATAGATCTAATTTATTAATTTTATTAGATTTCTTGTGATTTTTTAACTAGTGATTTGTTTACTACTATATGCACTTTGTAATATTAACTTAAATAAAATAAAATAACTAAAAAAAAGGAAGAAACAACTAAATTGATGAAGCATTTCATAATACTAAAATATAATGACAATGATTAATAGAATTTGACACTCATAAATAAAAAGTAGAATTACCAACATTAAAAATAAATAAACATCGTTACATATGTTTATTTCTTCTAAGAAGAAAAAAAACTACAACTTTTCCATTTTTTTTTTTCTTTAAATAAACTACAACTTGTTTTTGCTTTTCCCAACAATTTCTTTTTATTGAAAATCAATATAGACTAGAAGGTTCAATTTATGTCATAAGATAATATTATACATAAAAGAAAAAGAAATCAAAATATTATTAATGAAAATGTGACATATTAAAGAAAATGTAAATTCATAGTTATAATAAAGATGCAAACATAATGGAAAAATTTCAATAATTTTCAAATTTTTTGGAAGAGTAATGATCCAATAACTATTAAGATCAAAATGGTGTTATCTATTAAGTTTCAAATAAATTGAAATATTAAAAATATGTATCAAAATAAAGAAATTAAAGTATTTATATGGCTAACTGCTTTCTTATGGCCATCTAGCAAAATTAGATATTTATTGTTATAGTATTGTTTGGGATTGTATACTCTTACTCATGTTCATCCTACTAAATTGCTTCATTTTTCTACCTTCTCACTCATCATTAGTCAACACAATGCATATGATTAATCTATATTTATACTTCTACTCATGTTCATCCTACTAAATTGATTCCTTTGTCTACCTTCTCACTCATCATTAGTCAACATAATCCATATGATTAATCTATATTCCTTCTCCACAACAAAATTTACCATGGAGTATAAAAACTTTTAAATAGATCAGTCTAGATCACCCCGAGGGATCAAATCTCTTAAATGCACTTTAAAACGATTTGATCACTCTCGGCACTTGGCAATCTATCATACGTTGTTTGTGTGAGTATGAGATTTTTATTATTATTTAAATTTATTTATTTATAAGGTGAGTGGTTGGGGTCTTATTATTAGTTGTTTAGTAATTTCCATATCTATTAGTTACTAATTTTTTGTTTTTAGTTTTATTTTATTTTTATTTAACCTTTTTGTTTTTTATTTTTCTTTTTTGTATTATTTCTATTTTCATGACTTATTATTATATTAAAAAACATGTTTTAATAGATTAATTATAGAAAGAAAAAAAGATATATATAAAGTATATATATATATATATATATATATATAAAATATATACGTCGTAAGGTGTTCTCGAATAAGTCCCCTCTCATGCCACGGTGTGCAGTCATGAATCGTTGGATCATTGTGTTGTGAACCATTGGATCATTGTGTTGGACGATTAAACTAATACCATCCTTTGGATTATTATCATCTCTAGTGCCACCAAACAATACTTTGTGTTATGCAGTTAATTGCTAGGTTCGTTAAAGAAAGGGCCACCATGGTTAACAGGAAAACAGAAAGATACAAATGAGCAGTTATCAGAAGATATGAAAATATCATATCCCTCCATGTCTACTTTCTCGTCTCTCAATAGCATCTGACATCATTTATGTTTCTTCCCACATTTTCTCCTTCCCCCCACACCTGACAATATAATTCTTCTTCTCAATTGCTCCCGGAAGTATTATGATTTGTTTAAGAACACTCATGCAACACTTCCAATACATGTTTCTCAGCTAGAACCTAAAGGGAACAATGAGGTATTACTATCCTGGGTGGAGGAAATGGGCGACCATTTCCATCCAACTGGCATGCCGACGCTACAAAGTAAGGTCAGCTGCCACTGCCTCCCCTCTCGCCACCCTCTCCTTGTTTGGTTGCGAAGACCACTCACCAAAATTTATTCTTTTTCTTGTAAAGAAGATCACCTTAGACTATATGTTTCTCTCATCACCTCCCCCAAACTGAATGATGACTATTTCTTCTTGTGATATTTCCTTCTGCTTCATTCATTCATGATCCATGTTATCTAGGTATTTAGATTGATTTTTTTTTAACCACATATCCAGTTTAGTGTACTCACCAATACCTTTTTCTATCCATTTCCAAGATCTGTATGGGAATTTCCCTGCATTTGATGCGCTGAGGGAGCAGGTTCGAAGCTCCTCTTCCTTGTTGGGTTGCTATGCCATGGATTTCCAGAGGTTGGGAAACGAAGCTTGAAGGATTTGTAGTGTTTGCATTATATGAGTGTGTATAAGAAAGAGGAGTCTTATTCCTTGCTGAGTTGCTACACCATGGATTTCCGGAGGTTGGCAAACAAAGCTTGAAGGATTTGAAGGATTTGTAGTGCAGTGTTTTTTCTTTTTCAAGTAATCATTTCTTATTATAGACATACATTGGGCCTCACTAAGTCATATTTCCTGGACCAATGTCATTTTATACAGGCATATTGTTCAATTCATGTGTGACCCACGATTTTACTGTGCAAATATTCTATGAGTAAATAAATACTAAAACATTTGGAATCAAAATTGGTCAAATGGTTATTAATTAGGTAACCATAATTTGATAAAATAACTAACAAACTGTATGAAGAAAATGTGAAATATTTTTCTATCATGTATTGTTTGTCTCAATATGGTGCACATAACATTACCTTCATAATCTATCATGTATTGTTTGTCTGAGTATGAGATTTGTCCCGTGCACAAAATATTGCCTTCATCTACCAAATTTGGCATTTGGTTTGATATCATGTTAATAATTCATCTAATTATTACAGATACTATAGCAAATGGCATTTTTATATTGATTAAAATATTTCTAACTAGTGGCATAGTTTTAATACTGGATATAGAAGTGGTAAGAAGTTGGGAGTTTGAAATCGTTGAGAACTAGAAATTGCAGAAAATGAAAAAATGATGCCTTATTTTCACTAATAAATTTCATACAATTATGGTTTCAAAATGAACTAAAGAAAAATGAAAGAAAAGAAAAAGAATGATATGTATGAACAATTATCAAAAGATTGATTTAAAAAATATAGATCAAACTCACTGCAATATCCTACTCAATCTAATTAAGAAATCACCATGCAAAATCCAATCCAATTAGGATGTTACCATCAACATAATTAGGCTCTTACCATAAACCTTACCTCTTTCTTAGTTAGAAAATTTGATGCCATGAATAGTGAAAATGAGAACACCCATTAAAAGGACCAAACCCATTCATTTTTTTTTTTTAATATCATAAAGTAATTAAATATATAAAATAATTTTCTATTATAATATTTATTTAAAATATCAATAATTAATTCATCGAAATAAAAAAATATGGAAAAAAGGACAAATATTACTTAGACTTTTGATATTAGTTTTTATGATTAAACAAATATAAAACCAACCTCTTTTAAACCGGAATAAAACCAAGGGTGTTCATTTTCGTAGTGTTATGTAACATATTCTTGAATTTCTTCCTATACTAGCACTACTGTGATAGTGTAACAAGGCATGATATTTCGTGTCTATTTTTGTTCTTTTCCTAAATGGCCAAGGTAATATTTAATGTCGTTGGGGGTTGTATTACTATTATAGTGTAACAAGGCATGATAGTTTGTGTCTATCTTTGTTCTTTTCCTAAATGGCCAAGGTAAGATTTAATGTCGTTGGGGGTTGTCTTACATTGTGTTATAAATGTGTTAATTTTGTATTATTGCTATCCAATGAAATAGTATTTTATTTAATTTTGTCTATAGTAATGGCATATGATAATTGTTATGTTATATTAATTAAAAACACAACATTGAATCAATGAATGTGACCATATTAATATCTCAGCGAATCCCTTTGTAAATGCTTGTGCAAATACATTAAACACTACTAAGTAGATAATTTATTTGAGCAATGCTAATGGGAAGAAAGAATAAATGATTTGATTGAGCTTGAGTTGGTGATAACAAGGAGAAGAAAATTATATGAAGAGTTAAATTTGGGTATGTATCACTGTGGTTTAATTTGCACATATGATAGTGCAACTAGAGCACTCATGGACTAAAGGTAAAAACTAATTTCTCATTTCCCCCCTTCAATGATAGGAGTGCCAATTTAATTAAGAATCATTATAGAGTGTTAGGTAGTCCTAGTTGATCGTGACACAAGGCATAACATTACATTGATCTGGGTATTGCTTAAGAGGAGAAAATTTGTTAGGTAGTCCTAACTGTAAGACTAATCGTGAAACAAGGCATAACATTACATTGATCTGGGTATTGCTTAAGAGGAGAAAATTTTGGCAGGAAAATCCACCATACTTAAAAGGAAAGATCCCTATTATATCAAAGAATTCATATTATTAATTATAAATAAATTTTTAAACCATCTAGTAAATATTTTCTTAATATAAGATAAATTAAATTTTATTATTTTTTCAATATTTAGAATTATTTATTTACAATATAATTAATTTAAACTTTATAATTTTATAAATAAATATTTTAAACCATCCAGTAAATAATCTCTTTCTTAATATAATATATAAATTAAATTTTATTATTTTTTCGATATTTGAAATTATTTATTTACAATATAATTAATTTAAACTTGAACACATTAATAACCCGTCAACATACCACCCAACCTACAATGTATTCCAAAATTGTTGCTCATTCGGCGTTCCGTGGTAGATGATGCTGATGATGCAGCTCCAGTTACTTCCTACTGATCAGCACCATCTTATTAACAAAAAAATGTTAGCAACGTGAGGTAGTGAATCTGCAAGTGGGTGCTAAATGTTGCGGCACCGTAACTACTCTATCCTTACGCAGTCAGGCTTCTGTTTCTGTTTTTTGGCCCTCAAACGTATGATTCATAAATCGCTGAATCATATCACAGAAATGTCGAAATCGATCGACTAAAACTAACACAAAGGCATTCTACAACATCCTACACTAAAAACAATGTAAATGAAGCTGAAGAAGCTTAGGAAAATGGTGCCCATCAATTTATAAAGTCTGAATGTAATCACTAGCGCTTGGAAAACCGTCAGGGAAAAGATGAAAATTGATCGTACTCATAAATATATATTGAGCACGTCTATTTATAAATTATAATAATTTAATAGGTGCAAAAGGGTGGAAATTATAATAATTTAAAAGAAATGGAAAAGATTAAATGCATTTACTTAAAAATATAAAAATATACTGCAGTTTGAGAAGAATTATGACTAGTCCACCAACAAAATTTTAGCTAACGAATGCCGAGAGGCCTTTTCATTTTGGGATTTGGGTGAAGAGGGCCATACATTTCTACGTTCCGGTAGTCCATACGAGGTAACCTACAGAAATGGTGACTAACGTTGACTAATTCGTATGGATTTTGACATAAAATCATGAATCTTACATGACGATAAGAAATCCAAGTATTCAACATCACCCCCTCGGGGTTTAAACCCACAGGCCACGACTACGGTGTTTGTATTCTACCAAAAGAAAAATACAGAGAGTTTGAGATGAAGGAATCCAGAATTGCGATTCATTGTGCCTAAAATAAGACTTGTGATTCATTGTGCCAAAAATTATAGCGATCTTGAGATTAAGAAAACCAAACGGGCTGAACTCACGACCTGTTCCCTTCTATCGAGCTTGCCAAAAACAAATACAAAGATTAAAAAACCCAGATGGCTCGAACTGTTGAAATATAATTTCAACTGCAATAAACTATTTTTCCTTACCTTTGCGATGTGATGAGATCGCAAATCGCAAATCGCATGCTTGCTTGGAGCCTCCGTCTGTTCACTTGATTTTTGCGATTGCGATGTTGCGATGCGATCCGATCGCATATCGCAGATCGCACCCAAAGGTTAATGCCTCATTTTCATGTTCCACAACGAATGCAATTTCTCGATGCGATCAAATCACAAATCGCAAATCGCAAATCACAAAGTTAAATGGTTGAAGTACAAGGCTGCAAAATGAAATTGACGTGAAGTAAAAGCTTCATTTTTGACCGTCGTTTTTGTCAGTAAAACAGTAAATGAAATTTACTTTGGGTTGGTAAGTTTTGGTAAACATTTTAATTTTGTTTCAGTGGGAGTATGGGCACAAGTAAAAGTTGGTAAAACCATTTAATTTTATTGTTTTTATTTTACGGAAGCATGGCAAGAGAAATCGTATGTAAGTTTTTTTTGTTATTATATATATATATATATATATATGTAATGTTTGTTTGTTGACAAGGTAATTGAAAAGAGAGGCACAATAGTGCGTATGTATAGTTTTGTGTGTGCAAAGGAAAAACTCGCCGCAGCGAATGCAAGAAGTATACACACAGCAGTGTGAAGTGATTGTAATATGGGGTTGTTCTGAGAATGTAATGGTGTGAAAAATATGCACAGCAGTGCAAAGTAAAGAGGAGAGCATGCAACAGCAGTGAATGGAATTTTTGTAGTTGAACTCCAATTTTTTTCAGCAGGAATGTAAAAGAGATCTTTACACACTGTAGTGTAAAATATCAGGAGGAGAGAGAGTAATCTTTTTTTTGTTCAAATGTTATTGGTGAATCCCTCTGAATGAAAGATGATGAATTTTGTATAAGAAATTTTATTTTAATGAATGCAAACATTTTATGGGTGTGTAATACTCTTCTCAGAAATAATTTTAAAAGCTTCCCTGTGTTAAGATCCTGGAGAGAAAATAGAGCATTGTGTCTGTGTTTAGTTAATCTGTTTTTGGAATTTTACCAGAAAAATTCCCAACAGTGGTATCAGAGCTGACCAGGCTCTTTGAAGGTGTCAAAGAAGCTGAAGGAAGGTTTCTTGCTGCAACAACTTCTCCAGCAGAGTGAAGACTCAGTCAAGAAAAGTTTCAGGTATTTCTCAAAGTCTTTTTTTTTTTTTTTTTTTTTTTTTTTTGAAGACAATGAGTTATTTTAGATACAAAGTCAAGTGTTTTGAAAAGTGCAAAAATGGCAAGGTCAAAGAAGAAAGTCACCAATCCTGCTAAAAATGTGTCTCCCTCTACTATTAAAAGAGAAGATAACCTATTTGGAAGCATTCTATTTGAGCCTCCAAGGTTCAATGGGAACTTTGATATATGGGAAATAAAAATGAGGACTCTCTTACAGTCTGAAGGGATTGAAATTTGGGAGTCAGTGATTTATGATAGCAAAATGGATAGAGAATCCAAGGAGTACAATGCAAAAGCATCAAAGACAATCTTGGATGGACTCCCTAATTCTGTAAAGGAGAATCTAAGAAAATATTCATCAGCAAAGGATATATGGGACAGACTTCATGACCTTCACTCAAAGGGAGCACTGACCATGACCATCAGTTAAGAAGGAGATCTTGAACCCATCATAGAAGTTGAAAGTGAGAAGGTTGACCTTATCAAGCTTCAAGTACAAGAAAGGGATGAAGAGCTTGCCAAGCTTAAGAAGGAACTTGATGAAAGCAAAAGGAAGCATCATGAAGAAGTCATATTCATGACAAATCAGTTGAATAAAGCAAAGAAGCAGGAAGATGCCTTGTCAAGTCAACTTGAACAAAGGCACAAGAGAGTGAACAAACTTGTAAAAGAGATTGGACATACAAGGTAGAAGTCTCATCCCTTAAGTATGAGCTACAAGAAGCCAAGAAACAGGCACAAGAAGCTGAGAAGAAAATGAAGAGCATTCAAGCAAGGAATGAAGAAATATTCAAAATGAAGTCAGATATCATCTCCCTTAAAATAGTAGCAGCTGAAGCTACTCATAGCAAGGAAGAAACTGAGGAACAATTTGCAAAGAATAATAATGAGTGTGAAATATTGGAAGAAGAGATTGTCATCCTCAGGAAAAAGATTGAAGGGATGAACAAAATCATGAAGAGCTCTCAAGCCTTGGATGACTTGTTGAGCTATCACAGATATCCATCTGATAAATCAGGACTTGGGTACGTAGGTGAACCCTCAAACAAGAATGAAAATGCTTTAAGCAAAGGAGATGTGAAGAAGGGAGAAAGAAATTGTGATGCTCCTAGTTCCAGCAAAGACAAGGAGAAAAATCAAGACTACAATAGAAGAAATCCTACTCCAAGTAGAAAACCAGCTCCAAGAAAAAATGTTGATGATGTCAAAGAGGCAAGAGGGAATGGTTATCATCAAAGGATCTCAAGGCAGAAAAGCTTCAAAAGTACATCAAGGAAACCACCATCTACCAGGTACCAAAGTTCATTTTTTGGTTATTGTTATTCTTGTCCAAACTTTGGTCATATGGAAAAAGACTGTAAAGCATCTCATAGAGATAGATGTTATAGTTTCTGACAACCTCCAAGAAACAATTTTACAGGAAGAAATCATGAAATCTTATTCATGAACAATGTAGAATGTTTCAAGTGTCATAACATTGGGCATATGGCACGTGATTGTAACTTAACATGGGCTCTTACACAAGCTAGACCCATGCAAAAGACGAAAGTTACACAAGTATGGAGAAGAAAGGAAATACAGTCTAAAAGTCCCTCGAGATCTCCAGTCGATCTAAGTTTCTTTTGAGAAGACTCTGCCAAAAGGAGATGATGCATATAGTTAAGGGGAGCCTGTAATTCTTGATCATTATTGTTGAACTATATTAACAAGTTATTATTTGATGAAGACCTTCTTAAAGGGGAGTGTTGGAATATTAATTCCAACTGTCGTGCAGGAACAGCAAACAAATGTTACGTGGAGTAAACGTTTGGTTGACCAGCGTTTCAGAAAAGTATGGCTCAAAATAAAAAAAAAATGTCATATTTTTTTTTATGTATTGTGACCAATGTAGCTGCATGAAAAAAAAGGTTTTTTCCTTGAATAAAAGAAAATGGAATGCACAGCCATGCATGAAATTTTTTGTTGAGAGTGCTTATTTTATGCATAGTAGTGCAGAGGTGAAGCAGCATTGAGCTTGTGGAAGCAGAAGCCATGAAGTTATGTGTTTGTAATGGTTGTTAAATTAATTATACACATTGTAATGCAAAGCAAGGAGACCCGCACATCAGTGCGAAGGCAGAACAAAAGGCAAGAGATGAAAAGTGAAATGGTTCGCAGCAGTGAATAAAAACCCAGGGGAGCACAACAGTGTGACAGGAAGAAAGACTTGTGGCAGCAAATGAAAGTTTGGAATCCCTTTTTAGAGGTGCCTATAGTTTGTTGAAACGAATGGGAATAAAAAAGTAAATTTTTTTTAATGAGAAAACTCAGAATTTTAAATGTAATAAGATATTTCACACATGAGTGAATGTGAAAGAAATTTTTATTTTACAGCAGTAAACCAAAGTAAGAATTTCTCAGCTTACAACATTAAATGAAAAATTTGTTTACACAGCAGTGTGTAGAAGATGCATGTTCATTGCATATGTATTGGCAATGAAATGCACTGTAGTGCGAAGAAGAAAGAAAAAGAACGGGGCAACGTGAGAGATTATACACACAGCAATGTGTAAGGTTTTGTTAAGATGAAAAAAACACACCTACGTGATGATGTTTGGTTGTTCACTGGTGGGAAAGGAAAGGAATGCACAGCAACGCAAATCTCATCATTTTTTTTTATGAAGATATGCCAATAATGTGAAGCAAGTGAAGAACGCAATAGCCCGAGTAGAGTAAATGAAACCAGAAGACTTTTACAGCAGTAAAAGTAAATTTTTTTTCACACAGCAGTGAAAAAGAGTTATGTAAATTTTGTTTTGTTTGGAGATTGAAATGCATTGAAATGCAGTGCTAATGTAATAAGGTTGTATGTAAGAAAATTTTTATTTTACACAACAGTGTAAAATTATTTGTAGAAGAGGCAGAGTAATATTTTTGTTGTTTTGGAACTACCTCTAAAGCAGTGTCTGGTTGTAATCCCTCTGTGAGAGGAAGTGTAGTTTTGGTGAATCCCTCTGTTAAAGAGGAAGGTGCTTTTCAGCACAATCTTTTGGTGAATCCCTCTGTTAAGAGGAAGATGCTTTTCAGCATAGACAGTGGTGAATCCCTCTGTTAAGAGGAAGAATCTTTTGTAACAGCAACATGTCAAGGAGTTTGAATGAGAAGAATGTTAAGGAGCTTAGGCCAAGAGCAGACAAAAGCAACAGTGATCTTTTTTGTGACAATAGCTCAGATATTGCATTATCCAAGAATTCAGTGTTTCATAAGAGAACGAAACACATTGATACAAGGTTCCATTACATCAGAGAATTGGTGAACAATGGAGGAATCATTTTACAACATTGTAGCACTCAGGAACAGGTCGCTGACATTCTGGCCAAGCCATTGGATCAGAAAAGCTTTGAATTTTTTAGGAAGTGTTTGGGTATGACTGAATGCCCAGTAGTTGAAATTAAAGGGGAGTGTTGAAATATAATTTCAACTGCAATAAATTGTTTTTCCTTACCTTTGCAATGCGATGAGATCACAGATCGCAAATCGCATGCTTGCTTGGAGCCTCCGTCTGTTCACTTGATTTCTGCGATTGCGATGTTGCGATGCGATCCGATCACATATCGCAGATCGGACCCAAAGGTTAATGCCTCATTTTCCTCTTCCACAACGAATACGATTTAGTGATGCGATCAAATCACAAATCGCAAATCGCAAATCACAAAGTTAAATGGTTGAAGTACAAGGCTGCAAAATGAAATTGACGTGAAGTAAAAGCTTCATTTTTGACCGTTGTTTCTGTCAATAAAATAGTAAATGAAATTTACTGTGGGTTGGTAAGTTTTGGTAAAGATTTTAATTTAGTAAATGAAATTTACTGTGGGTTAGTAAGTTTTGGTAAAGATTTTAATTTTGTTTCAGCGGGAGTACGGGGACAAGTAAAAGTTGGTAAAACCATTCAATTTTATTGTTTTTATTTTACGGAAGCATGGCAAGAGAAAAGGGATGTAAGCTTTTTTTGTTATCTATATAAATATATATATATATATATATATAATGTTTGTTTGTTGACAAGGTAATTGAAAAGAGAGGCACAATATGTATAGTTTTGTGTGTGCAAAGGAAAAAGTCGTCGCAGCTAATGCAAGAAGTATACACACAGTAGTGTGAAGTGATTGTAATATGGGGTTGTTATGAGAATGTAATAGTGTGAGAAATACGCACAGCAGTGCAAAGTAAAGAGGAGAGCATGCAGCAACAACGAATGGAATTTTTGTAGTTGAACTCCTTTTTTTTTCAGCAGGAATGTAAAAGAGATCTTTACACATTGTAGTGTAAAATCTCAGGAGGAGACAGCGTAATCTTTTTTTTGTTGAAATGTTATTGGTGAATCCCTCTGAGTGAAAGAGGATGAATTTTGTATAAAAAATATTATTTTAATGAATACAAACATTTTATGGGTGTGTAATACTCTTCTCAGAAATAATTTTAAAAGCTTCCTGTGTTAAGATCCTGGAGAGAAAAGAAATGTGTTTAGTTACTCTGTTTTTGGAATTTTACCAGAAAAATTCCCAACACAAACCGGCTACCTACTCCTTTCCTATTGTGAAAACAAGGGATTTTATACCACCATGGAGCTGGAGCCCACGGTTAAAAGCCTTGCACTCTATTAACTGAAGTTTCAACTGGACAGAGTTCGTATGTTTTTGTCTATCAGCATGGATAGCGATTGTAAAATATCTTTTGACAATTGATTAATCAAAAATTGAATTGTAAATTATCTTTTAATCGAAAATTGAATCAATTGTTTTAAGAGATATATGGGATTGTAAAATATCTTCTCATAATTAATTAATCCAAATTTGAATAAAATGTTTTAACGTTTATATGGGATTGTAAAAAATCTTTTGATAATTGATTCATCGAAATTTGAATAGTATGTTTTAACATGTTTATATGGGATTGTAAAATATCTTTTGATAATTCATTAATCGAAAATTGAATTGTAAAATATCTTTTAATAACTGATTAATCCAAAATTGAATAGATTGTTTTAACGGTTATATGGGATATTGTAAAATATCTTTTTATAATTAATTAATCGAAATTTGAATAGAATGTTTCAAATTTTATATGGGATTGTAAAATATCTTTTGGTAATTCATGAATCGAAATTTGAATAGAATGTTTTAACGTTTATATCGGATTGTAAAATATCTTTTGATAATTCATTAATCAAAATTTGAATCGAATATTTTAACGTTTATATGGGATTCTAAATGATTGAATAATCGAAATTTGAATCTATTCTTCTAACATTATAATGTGATCGTAAAATATCTTTTGATAATTGATTAATCGAAATTTGAATCAATTGCTTTAATTTAATGTTAATACAGTGCTTGTAGTTTAGTGGTGAGAATTCCACATTGTAAGGATGACAAGAAATCTTCAACTATTTGAAACAGTAAATTTTGTAATTTTTAATTGAATAATTTTGCACCTTGGACCTTTTCCATTCCTCCAATTTCGCTCAACACAAATCCGTCTCCATATCCATTGATGTGGACGTTTGTATATGCTCTTAAAATGAGCGGTTCTTTCAAATCTTTGTAGCCCAATTGCCATCTCCACTATCGTTGACGTGGACGTTTGTTGTATATACCGTTAAAAGAGTGGTCCCATCTCCGCGCACATTACAAATTTTTGCGTTCCAGTGGACCGCCAAAAGAGTGATCCCATCTCCGCGCACATTTCAAATTTTTGCGTTCCAGTGGACCGCCAACTCCTTTCATCATCATCATTGAAAATAATGTCGAAGCACCTGCCAACTCCTTTGATGGAAGGAAATTCATTTGGATTACCAATTCATTTTATCATTTTGATTATACAATTAACGGAAATGAAATTAAGATTAAAGAAACTGAAGAAATTTGTATTTTGATTTTAACTATTAAAGTAGAAAAATGTATAAAAAATTCATTAATGCATATAATAATGCCTAACATAATAAGTACTTCAAACATTTTACCAAGAAAAAGTTAACAAGGACATGCACACTATTTCATTTTTTGAATGCTCCTTATTGTTAGTCCATTACTATTTATTAGTTACCTAATCCAACAATGGCATCAAATAAAGTTTACATCAATGATAACTTACATAAAGGATTGGCTCAAGCACTTAAACTAATCCACTATATTATAGTACATGGCACTTGAACTAACCCACTTAGATACATTGTAATGCATGTTTTTTAAGTAAGGTTCCCGAAGTTTTCCAAATTAAAATTTTTTTAGTTAATGTAATAGTTTTATAAGTAAATCCAATTGAGTTTATAACACATACTATCATAAATCCAAATACCATCTTATCTTGTTTGGACGATAACCAGTTTTCCGATCTACATATTGTAATTTTTAATTGAGTTAATGTTTTTTCAAGTAAATCCAATTATGTTGATAACACATATGCCCTTCAAATTTAATCTTGTAGGGAATGCCAAATACCATTTTTTTTACCATAACCAGTTTTCCAATCTAAAAAATGTCCAAAGGAAGAACAAAACTGGCGTATGTTGTCGGACCAACGATTTCGACCCTTTTCAGGTCGCCTTCTGGTAACTCCATTCCTCCAAGCCGCGTCAACACAACTGCCATTTCCACCTCCGTTGACGTGGACGTTTATTTATGACATTAAAAAGAGTGATTCCCTCGCCGCCCATTTTAACTCTCATAAACCCAATCGCAGTCTCCACCTCCATTGACGTGGACGTTTGTATGTAACCTTAAAAGATACACTTAACGGGAATATTAAAGAAAACACTATATCATGTAATTAAATTTAGAAATATCTTAGGCTTAAAGGATGATAAAATGTTTATAATAAATACTATTTAAATTAAAAAAATACTCATGAGATTTTTATAAAAAATAACAAGAAAAATAACGAATGATATATGTTGTATAAAGGAATTGTTTTTGGTGTGATTTGTTGAACTTTCTGGTGCTGGAATTTGGTGAAAAAATTTAAAGTGAAATCTTGATTTGTGTTATTTAAAAAGCTTTTAAGTCATCTCCATTGTTAACCATAAAACTTGTGATTTCAATAAATTTATACTAGATTTTAAAGAAATTAAACTAGAAAAAACCATAAAAATTCAATAATATTTACTTAAAACAATAACACAAATCACATTACAATGGAAATAGAATAAACATTCTATACCAAAGAATTTTCATCCAAAATCACAAACATGTTAAATGGACAAATACATAACCATGTTAAATGAACAAATATGTTTTCATCATATTTGCATTATATTGTTTACGATCATTCAAAAGAAGGCGACATGATCATAGATTTTGATTACATATTAAAGTTAAATAAACATTATAAATTGAATAATTTCAAATTTGGATTTGTTAAAATTAAAATTCCAGAATTACTTATATACATTTATTAATTGGTGATTGGTTATTTGATATTGCAAATAATAATTAAGATTTAAATAACAAATTACTTTGAGGAGAGAAACTTCTCGATTAAGAGTGGTATTTTATTGCTTATTATTCCTCATAAATGTAGAAAATGATTTCATGAATGTATTCTTATATACCAAAACATTGATTTAGAGTATAAACAAATTTTCATCTCTACTTTATGTATGATAAGATTGTTTTAAAATGACGAAACTTATGAAGAGGTTTTGGTATATTTTCTTTGGAGTTTTCCCATCTGAAGTTTAACGTCAAGAATTAAAATTTTATTCAATTTATGTTGTTGTTTTGTTTTACATTTCATAATATCCAATGTTTGAGAGTTCACAAAGGTAACATTCAGGAAACCTTTAGTGAAATGCTGAAATTTGTATTTTGCTTTTACCTATAGTGAAAAAATTTATACAAAATTCATGAATGCATACAATGATGCTTGACATAGTAGGAATCCCAATCATTTTACTAAGAAAAAGCTAACACGAAACTCACATTCACTCCATTTTATTTCATGAATTCTCCCTATTGTAAGTTCATTAGTACTTATTAGATGCCTAACCCGAAAAAGACATCAATTGAGGCTTACAATAAAGATAGCTAACCTAAGGGATTGGCCTAAAAACCTTCTAGGTAAAGCACAAAACACCCAAACACTTAACCTAACCCACAAATTAAATTAAATTAAAATTAAAATTATAAAAAATTATTCACAAATTAATTAAATTAAATTAAATATAATAATTATTTAAACTTTATTATAATTTATAATAACAAATTCTAAAATAAAATAATACACACAAATTAAATCTCATTCACAAATGAAATTAAATTAAAACTTACAACGATTGAATTAAAATTATGAAACCTATAAATTTAATGATAGTACTTTTTAAAATTGAACTCCATTGCCAAATTAAATTAAAATCAAAATTAATTAAATCAAATCCACCATTAAAAAAATTAAAAGAATACAAAACATACTTCCCCTTATAGAGCACAACTTGAAACCTTGCGAGTTGTCTCCTCAAACCCTAACCCCTAATATATTCTCATTCGCTGATTGGACTGCGAGCAGGGATTTGAGCTCGGACCCGTTTCACGATCCATCACATAACCGAGTTGCGTTCACAATTCCCACAATCATAATTCAGTGAAGCCCATTTGCCTGCCAATCATTTTGCCAAGTAAGCCATTCATCTAAGGTGTACAGAAAAGTTAACTAGTTATCCGACGTGTAATGTGCACGTCATCCAATATTTTGCCATACTTGTAGGAATTTACAGGGTAAGCTCCTTAGACAGAACACCAAAAGGACACCGCTCAGAAACAGATCACAGATCAATACACCAGTGTTTTGACGTGGTTAAAACACTCAGAGAGGGAAACAGTCCACGGCCTGCGCCAACGTGGCTACTACAGACAATTTATTAATAAAAGAATGAAAATTTACATAAGATTCTCTCATGCATGGTGAACCTACAAATGACCCTCCATGCGCGTTAAATAGAATTCATGGACCAATCGGGTGTCAAGCCACGGATCAAGTGTTGGTAATACCGAGGAGAGAATGAACCGTCGGATCACTACATATCGTGACGGTCGGATTGTAAGTTACAAAATGTACAACGGTAAAGAAACACACTTTACCTAACTCTATACCTAACTCTATACTAGACCAAGTTGAACTTAACTATTTCCTATGTGTCGGAATATCCTAACATCCCCCCTTAAGAACAACTTGGGATAGGATTGAAGGATTTACAAATATGACACAATAGGAGAAGGAAGGAGGCACTAGAGCCTATCCCCCCTTAGTGACAACTTCCTGAACTCCAAGCATATATCGAAGTTTAGTGAACTTCGCCTCTGTGAGAGCCTTTGTGAAGATGTCTGCAACCTGATCATCTGTTGAACAATATTGCACTTCAAGAACATGGTCATGAATGAGCTTTCTGATGAAGTGCATGTGTAGTTCAATGTGTTTGCTGCGCTGATGCTGAACTGGATCTTTGCAAAGCTGAATGGCACTTTGATTATCACACCAAAGTGTAGTCGGATGCTGCTGCTCAAAGCCAAATTCTGATAGGATCTGACGAAGCCACAAGGCTTCCTTACTAGCTTTCACAACACCACGATACTCGGCTTCTGCTGACGAAAGAGAAATGGCAGCCTGTTTCTTCCAAGCCCATGTAATAGGTCCTGAACCAAGAGTGAAGACATAACCGGCAGTAGACTTCCGATCATCAGGGTCACCAGCCCAATCAGAATCAGTGAAACCAACTAATAGAGGAGCTGCTTTGGCACTGTAATGAATCCCAAACTGTACTGTACCTCGAACATAACGAAGTATTCTTTTAGCTGCTTTCCAATGACTTTCACGGGGGTTTTGCATAAAACGAGCAACAAGGCCAACAGCAAAGGAAAGGTCAGGACGAGTATGGGTTAAATACAAGAGTTTTCCTACAAGTTGACGGTATAAGGTAGCATCAACTTCAGGAGAAGTACAAGAGACTGAAAGTTTGACTCCAGACTGAAAGGGAGAAGGAGCTGGCTTACAATCTTCCATGTGAAAATGACGAAGAATATCACAAGCATACTTGGACTGGGAAAGGGAAATACCCTTCTTGGATTGCAAGACTTGAAGACCGAGAAAATAGTGTAAGTGTCCTAAGTCTGTCATTTCAAATTTCTTTTTAAGGCTGGACTTCACATGGTTTATAACGTTGGGATCACTACCAGTAAGAATAAGATCATCAACATAAAGAACAAGGATGATAAGAGAGTTTCCCACTTTCTTGGTGTAGACAGTATTGTCAGAATAACACCTAGAAAAGCCAGATTCTAAAAGAAAGCTATCCATTTTGGCATACCAAGCCCGAGGAGCTTGCTTGAGACCATAAAGAGATTTATTAAGTCAACATACAAGGCTGGAGTCTGTTTGGATGAAGCCAATGGGTTGTTCCGTATAGATTTCTTCATGCAAGTCCCCATGCAAGAAGGCAGATTTAACATCCATCTGATGGACTTCCCATTTTAAAGAGGCAGCAAGGGAAAGAACAAGGCGGATAGAGTTCATTTTGGCAACAGGGGAGAAGGTTTCAGTGTAGTCAATGCCTTCAACCTGTGAAAAGCCCTTAGCAACAAGACGAGCTTTATGTTTATCAACTTTCCCATCTGGTCCATACTTGGTTCTGTAAACCCATTTACATCTAACAAGTTTGCGTCCCTTTGGTAGAGGAACAAGATCCCATGTATCATTTGCCAACAATGAATGATATTCTTCATTCATAGCTACTTCCCAATGTGGATGGCCTGAAGCTTCTGCAAAAGTGTCAGGATCATGATTTACTGGAGCTTGAGCCAGTTAATAAGAGGCTCTGTCAAACTGAGAACGTGTACGTCGCTGATCTGTAGGATCACCGGCAAGATCACCTGCTGCATCCCGAGTAGCACGGACCCATCTTGGAAGTTGAGGATCCTGAGAAGGTGGGGGGGGATTGTCATCCTCACTTTCATCATCTGAAGAAGAAATGTTTTCAAAAGTAGAAGAGATAGGAAGAGGTGGCACATCCGCCGGACTAGGCTCGCAGGCCGATTTATTTTCATCAAATTTTACATCTCTTCTAATGATAACATTTTTGGACTTAAAATGGAATAAGTCTATAACCTTTTACATCTTCAGAATATCCAACAAAAGTACATTTCTCACTCTTAGGTTCTAAAGCTTTATGCTTTTCATCTGGAATATGGGCCCATGCTTCACTTCCAAAAATACGAAAGTGACTTACATCTGGTTTAGTGGAACTCCAAGCTTCTTCTGGAGTGATATTCTTTAGAACCTTAGTAGGAGTGCGATTTATTATATAATTTGCACAATTAATTGCTTCGGCCCAAAAACTAAGAATGAGTCCTTTAGATTGCAGCATACAATTAGCCATTTCCTTTAAGGTGCGATTTTTCCTTTCAGCTACACCATTTTGTTGTGGAGTGTATGGAACAGTACGTTGCATTTGAATTCCATTTTCGGTGCAAAAGTTGATGAATGTGTTTTTAACATATTCTCCACCATTATCAGTTCTTAGCTTAAGAATTTCATGTTCAGATTGTTTTTCAACAAAGGCTTTGAAGGCCAAAAATGTGTTAAATACTTCGCTCTTGAGTTTTAAGAAGT